>BQNB010144681.1:0-16822 GCA_026074375.1 Tanacetum coccineum
ACTAATCTAATCTTTATACTAACTACGAGCTAAGACTTGTTACAACATTGGAAGTGACCGACACTTTTCGTGTTTCCAACAACTACTCTAAAGGAACCCGAACAAAACCCGGAGACGTCAATGGACAAAGTGCAAAAACCAAGTTCAGAAAATACCGCACATGTCCCACCTCCGGAGGATTATGATTCCATTTTTATTCCGAAACCAAAGGCTAAGAAAACTGTTCCAGAGCCTAATTTTCTAGAGCCTGATTCATATCAACCAAAACTTCCATATCCCGAGAGGATGAAAGTAAGAGAGAATGATAAACCCAGTGCTCAGCATAGCAGGTTTATGAAGTTGTTTAAACAACTCCGTTTAGAAATTGGATTAAAAGATGCTCTCATTAAAATGCCGAAATTTAACAAATGGTTAAGCACTTTATTAAGAAACAATGAGAAACTTGAAGAAATCGCCATCACAACCGTAAATGCTGAATGTTCTGCTATCATATTGAACAAAGTTCCCGAGAAACTCGAAGATCCCGAAAAATTCCTTATTCTGTGTGCTTTACAAGAACTTGATAGGACTAATGCTTTAGCCGATTCCGGAGCTAGCATAAATCTTTTACCTCATTCTATCTACAAGCAACTTGGGCTTGGAGCTTTGAAACCCACCCGAATGACACTCGAGCTTGCCAATCGTTCAATTACTCACCCAATGGGTATAGCCGAGGATGTTGTATTTAGAGTTGATGGTTTCACTTTTCTTGTTGATTTTGTTGTGGTTAATTTTGAACCAGACCCGAGTGTGCCTATTATTTTACGGTGACCTTTCTTTCGCACTGCAAAAGCTCTCATTGATTTATACGAGGAAAAATTAACTTTAAGAGTAAGAAGCGATGAACTTGTCTTTTATGCTGAAAAATCTAAGAAAAGCAAGAATAAGCAATTTGCTCACGTTATTTCTGTCATTGATTTTTCGAAAGATGAGCCATTTAGTGGTAGTACCACTAATGATTCCGATCCTATTCCTCCTAGTTCTTCTCTGGTGAAGACTAGTGATAATCTTGAGGAGTTCGCTGATGAACTCACTCTTCTTAAAAAAGTCGTTCATGAAGAAAATTTTCAAGTTTATTCAAACCCTCTTTTTGAATTTGATAATAACTTCACCTCTAGCAACGTAAATCCTCTCTTTAACGAGATGGTAGAAGATGTCGTAAACAAGATCTCCAACATTTCAGATGAGCCAGTTTTACTTAACATACCTTTGTCTGATACAGTTGAGTGTTTCGCTCCAGAAGACGATACTGATGAGATCGATGCTTTTCTAGCCATAGAAGTTTCTTCGAATTTTGAGGAAGGTTATTTCGATTCAGAAGGAGACGTGACTTTTCTTGAGAATCTGCTTAGTAATGATACCGCCCATAATCTCGCTCCCGAAGTGATTTCGGATCATGAACCAAAACAAGATGAATTCATTCATAATACTTCGATATAATTTGTCTTTTGGCAACTTACTTACATCAAAAACCAAAACCTCTTTCTCGTCCTCAAGAAGTTGAAGAAATCAAGGAAAAAGAAGACAAAGTTTCAAGTGATGTTCCAATCAATACCATTGTCATGCCAATTAGAATCACTTTTGATAATCCAATTGATTTTAATGATCATTTTTCCAAACCAAAGGATTTAAAAAAGGACTTAACCGTTGCACTTGATTCCACCAACTCAAGTATTTTACCACCTCCTTTGTTAGATTCCGACTCGCCTTTCACTGCGGAGTTGTCGGCTAGTATTACCTTGAATTCTCTCAGAAACGAGGACAAAGTTTTCAAACCGGGTATACTAGTTTATCATGCCATTCATGATAAAAATCTTGTAACATTGGAGGAGAATTTAAAAGAGAACATTTCCTCCGGGACTCTTTTAGTTTTCAAAGAACCGTCATTTCTTCTGCCTCCGCCAAAACCACCAGATGAATGTTTGAATTTTGAGCCCAATTTGGTTATGAAGAATGTTGTGCTTAATGAAGATTTCTACCAAAGCAAGAAGACGTTACCTCTAAATGTTGAAGATGTCGATTCCTTCACATTTATCATTTGGACTTTTCTTCCACACTTCACTTACACCGAGGAATCACCTTTGATTTTCTCCTTTAGGAGTGAGAATTTTGTTTTTGACCCCGGCATCATCACATTTCATAATCCGGTGGCATTTTCAATGGAAGTTTCTTGTTTTAAGTATTGCTCTCCCTAAGGACGAATTAATTCAGGGATCGAGTCGAGCTTGTGACTCGGTGACCAAAAACAAGCCGCTTCGTGGGAGTTCACCCCATGCTTATCCATTTTCTTAAATAATGTGTTGTGATGTGTTGTGGCTATCCTCTTCCGGTTTCTTGTTGTTTGTTGTTTGTTGTGATTTTTGCAGGATTGACCCAACAATTTCTGAAGCCTCTCGTGTCCGGTGTTGTATCCCGTTTCACTCGAGCTTCCTATCCTTTGTTTGAAATTAGTTTGGGGAGATCCGATATCCTTTCATCATTATCGATTCACGTTTATCTTTGCATACTTAATAAACGGCTTAGATTTTCGTAGAGACCCGCCTTTAAACATTGAGGACAATGTTTCGTTTTAGTTTGGGGAGGGAATCTATCGATTTGATGTTACCTGCTTATTGTTTTGTTCTCACGTACCCGTTTTCCCACAAAAATAGCAAAAAATTTAAATTTTTAAGATCTTATTTGTAGGAAAAAATAAAAAAATAAAAAAATATTAGTAGTTGAAAAAAAATAAGTGTTAAGACACGAATGTAGGTTTTCCGTTGGTAAGAATAAGAAGTAATTTTTGACCCGATCGAACGTGTTGAGTTCTAGCTTTCTCCCTTAACAATTAATGATGATAGTTTGTGCTAGTCTCATGTAGACTTTAAACATGCTAGACTTGAAATCATTAGTAAATGAAGACTTGTGCTAATCTCAAGTAGATTTTAAATATGCCGAGTTGGATTTTATATAGGCTAAGTATTTGCGAATTTCTTTATTAGAGATTTTAAATTGCAAAGAATAAGAGATGATAGTGTTGATTACGAATTAGGATGCTAAACAAGGTTTATTTGGAAAACTTAAAGGCTTATAAGAATAACTTGTGGTTTTTCTTCCTCGAAGTTCTTAAAATGATTAATTATACGTGTTCTCTTTAATTTTTACAAATTAGAGTTTTACTCTTAAAAGTCTAATCAACATATTCAGAGAAAAAGCTTTATCGATGATGAAGTCAATCATCATTTGTAAATAAGAATTTTAGTTCAAGTTTATACTTTGGTTTTCTAAAACAAAATTTTTCTATTTGCAAAAATAATGTGTTGAATTAATAATTATTATAAAAAAATGTAGTTGGTGAATAAAAAGGATGCAAGTTATAAATCCTTAGTGTTAATAATAATATACAAACTCCATCGCAATAAAGTACATGGGCATTTGTCGGTTCGCTCCCGATGTGACATCGAAAGAAAGGGTGAAGGATGTATATTTAGGGTTGGTATCATAATAAGTACACGAGCTCTTGTCGGAGGCGTGGCCGATGTGTCGTCGAAAGAAAAGTGATACCGGTTCCTAGCCTAATAATGTAAATAGTAATTGATAAATGTTGCAAAGTTAGAAAATAAATAGTAAAAGGTTCTTTTTCTATAACCAAATGTATTCTGTTTGATACTAGTTTGTTCAAAGTCTACAAAGGCTTTCTTCATCGAATTTTCATGCGTTCTCGATTATTATTCTCCGGATGGGGTGTCAAAAGCCTTAGCACTTACCCGATGACGGTGGGATGTTAGAGAAGAAAGTCATTCATGGATAAGTGACAACGGTGTCTTGCTAAGGAGGTTTTTGTTTGTTTGGGTTGTGATCTTACTAGGATAACGTTTTTAGCCCAAAAGGCCCATGTGTAAAGCTTGGTCGGATTTCAACTATCTAAATATGTGGATTTAATGGTTTAAATTAATTTGAGCACACAACACTTTAAAAAATATATGATTATTATCGGGAAGAGAAATTCACAAGTTGTAATTATAAGTAGTCTTAGCATCTTAGCTCGTACTTAACGGTGATTTTTTGTTATGCTTAGTATGGGAAAGTGACAAAATGGGAATGATGAAGTAATCTTTTAAGAGACTTTCAAGTGCTTTTGTTCCATGATCCTTAAAGTTACCAACATGGTTAATGAAAACAATACATTATGTCACACACAGGAAATTAAAGTTGTAGTTAGGTATATATCAAGAAAAATCATAAAAAATAAAAAACTTTGAAAATAGGAATTCGGGTGTTTTATAACTTGTGATTTCTTAGCTCTCTCAACAAAACTCTTTGCTACTTTTCAAAGGTTTAGTTTGGGGAAGCTTCGAGGTATTTGGTTATAAGGCATGTAATATTGCGTGAGGACACGCAATCGTTTAGTTTGGGGAATTTTGATAAGTGTAAAATACACATATCTGTTTATACCTAAAATAGCCCAATTAAACCTAAAAACATATTTAAAATGGCAAAAATATACTTGTTTTTGTGTTTTGTGTGTGCAGGTACGGATATGTCAAAAATCATAAGAAAACCTTCAAAAACGGGCAAACACGGACACAAGGAACGGAAGAGCACAAAGGAAGTCAAGGGTTCAAAGCCAAAGCCAAGAAAAGTCAACTCTTAGTCAACTATGGGTCAACAAAAGTCAAAAACAAAAGGACAAAACCCCAAAGTGTTCCAAATCAATTCCTTAACTTTCCAAAAGTTACATAAATGGTCCCTAACTCTTAATGGGCCCATTTCCCTTAAATCCCTTACCCGGAAACCCTTAAACCAAAAACCAAGCACAAAAGCCCAAAACTAGGCCCAATTTCCCTTTTATTAAACTACAGGGACCATTTTTACCAATTGAGAAACACCTTTTACACTACACCTATGATTAACAATGACAAGGACGAATTTTGCCAAATGCTCAAAGTTTAAAATGAGTTTTACCCCGTTTCAGTTATAAAAGAGCGCCAAAACCATGGTTACTATTCATGCTTCGTCCCCAGTTACCCCATAATCAAAACAAAGGGCAAATAGAAATTGAAGGGTGATTTTGACCATTCAAGTGATGTAGAACGCAATGGCAGGGTCAAATCAGTCTAATCAAGCACTCTTATTGGCTAAACTAAGCTATGACACTCCACGTGGCTTTGGGCAAGAAGAACAAGAGTAGATGGATTTGCACTAAGGGCTCCACACAACAAAACCAAGATCCTGAACAACGGATTGCCACGTTGGAAATCCGTGTGATCCCAAAAAGAGATCCAACGGCTCTTAATCATTTGCCAATGATTGAATGATTGAATGGTGGGGATTCAAAGGAGCGTGTGATGCAAGGCAACCTAGAATCCTCATCAACTGGCTATAAATAGCTCACACTTCACACACATTCACCACCTAGGTAGTTAGTAGCTTTTAGTTTTAGCTTAATTTTCAATTTTTAGCTTAAATTTCCTTTAAACTTTGTAATTCTTCCTTTTAAGCATTGTAATCAAGTTTTATGTTAATGAAATTCAGTTTTTTAAATAGTCTCTCATAAGCTCTTACTTTTCCTATTAAATGATAAGCTAAATATCATAATCCACTAAATAAGCTCTTATTAGTCTCTAAGTTAATAATTGAGCTCAAACCTTACCTTAATCATACCTTAATTCTTAAAATCAGCTAATAGCCTTGTCACCTTTGCTTAATTGGATTTTAGCTAATGAAAGGAGAGCTAAAAAGGGAAGAGCTCTCATGGACAATCACTGGCTTATTTATAATAAGCCAGAGCTGTTGATTAAGCTCAATTGAGCCTTAGCTTTTGTTAAGCTGAAGCCATTTGTAAGTTTTCTATTTACTTTCTTGTCCTTTAATTTTTAGCTTAAAATTGCTTAATAGTGTAGATTGCTTATTTGCTTATTAATTTCTTAAGATTTGCTTTCTAGTTGCTTATTTGTGTCTTTTAAGTGCTTATAAATCATTATCTTAATCTGTCTTAGCTTAGTTAATGTAGAACTTTAGATTTCAATTTCTGTCTAAAAATTTCATAAAAACCAAAAATATAGTAGCATAGTTTTAATTCTTAAATTTTAGATAACTTAGTTGTTGATTCATGTTTAATAAGATTGTTATATGATTCTAGTAATCTGGTTTTAAAGTTTTGTGTAATGAATTGTCAAATCACAAGCTTAATTAAATCTGTCACAACCTAAAGAAGTGTTTGGTCTAGCCAGGTTTGACCTCAAAAAGTCAAGTAAACTATGAGATTTCTTTTTGGTTAGTTGAATCAGCTTATTTGATTAGTTTTTGAGTTATTTTGAGTCATTAGTTTAAGCTTATAATCATTTTGATGCTTAATAATTTTATCTCAGCACCAGGGCACATTTCTCCTTAAATTTTGTTGAATCAAGCCTTTTAGGCTTGAGTTGCATTTGTAGTTTGCTTAAACACACTCAATAGGAGTGTGTTGTGTAGGTCTACCCTTAAGGTAACCTGCACACTTGTGTTTGTGGCTTTTCTAATTACACCAGCAGTAGTAACAGGAAGGTTACTAATGCTTGCCTTTTAATCTTTATTTTAGGTTAGTTAATGTAGGATTTAGGATCTTAATTTTAGCTAGCTTAAAACTCTCACATAGCTTAATATAGTTTAGGACTTGCTTTTTATTTTCCAGCTTAATTGCCTAGGTACATTTAGTCTTAAAAAGTCATATAAAAGCCAAAAAGCCAAAAACAGCAGTAATAACTTAGTAGATTTTATTTTTGAAAATCTTAGCTTGTAGAATAGGTTTTGTCATTTATTATTCATTGGCTTTAAATAGTTGCTTATCTAGTTTTCATAAGATAGAGTTCTGAATTAGCTTTTTAAAGTTTTTTAGCTTAAGTAGATTTTGTGCTTTTTGAGTTCATTCTTGAGTTTTCCTTTTTGATCTTCAAATTCAGCTAGGGTTAAGTGTTTGTAGCTTAATTAGCTTATCAATTTTAGCTTATGCACATCATTAGGATTCTAGAACAGCTTTTGGTTTGAAAAATGAGCTTATATTAAAGCTAGTGCAAGCTAATAAGTCAAAACTAGCTTATTGTTCTTTAAAACCTTAGTTTCTGAAAACATATTTTTCTAAGGCTGTTTTAGAGCTTATTTTTAGTTTTCAGCTTATATTGTCTTTATTAAAAGTGCTTAAAAATGTATGCTTAATAAGTTTTAGCTTTTGGTTTTCAAAAATTTTCAAAAAAAATAAAAATAGCAAAAAGAGGTGTCTGCCAACCTCGAACCCACGACCTCACTCTTACAAACCCAACGTGTTAACCAATTTTCTTCATTAGCTCATCCGGTTATATCTCCTTTCTTTTAATTGATAAACACATTTTGGGCTTAAGCCCTATTTATAAGCCGTAGCTTATTTAGGCTTTTACCCGGCTTATTTGTTAAGTTGTGTGCTTCGTCTTATTTTTCCTTAGATCTTTATAACTTTTTAGATTTTTCCTGAATTTTTCGTATTTTTCCATTTAGTAGATTATTTTTAATCATTTTTCTTTAGTTTAAATTTTCGAAAATAAATTAAAAATAGAAATAATTTTCAAAAAAATACAAAAAAATAGTTTTTAGCATTAGAATAAATATTTTTAGGTTTACATTCAGTAAAATTATTTTTACACCTTTTAGATTTTAATTTTCATTTTTGAGCTTTTAATTTTAAGTTTAAAAATAGGATTTTAATTTTAAAAATAGTTAAAAATAGTTTTATGAGTTTTTAAGTTACTTTAGACTTTATTCAGTTTAAAAATCATTTTTCTCAATTTTTAGAACATAATTTGCTATTTTTTAGAATTTAATTAGAGTAAATTAGTTTTTAAATCATAATAAATTCAAAAATAATAAAAAATGTTTTTCTTTTTTCTTAAAATTTTCTTTTGTCCTATTTTAGGTTTAGGAATTTAGTTTGCATTTTTAGGAGTTAATTTTTAGTGTATTTGCTTTATTGTCGCGTTTTATTTGTTTCCCGTTAATTGTTAAGTGTTAAGTGTTAAATTGCTTTTAATTGTTCATTTTAATTGTTGCTTTTATTTAGTAGTCATAGATCATCAAAAATATCTTTGCTCTCATTCAAATAGATTCCATAGCTAAACGTGGTTTCAATTGCACATGCCGTTGGGAGAAAAACGACTCTGGTGATCATACTTCCGGTTAAATATACGTACTATATTATTTTATATATATTTCTTTAGAGTGTGATTTTCTTAAGGGTAGATTTAGGAAAGTTCTTAATTGCTCTTTTGGTAATATTATTAGTATATTATATTGTGGAATCAAGTTCATATGATTTTAAGCAATCTGTAGGAGCAAGTATGTACCTCAGAGTCTGAACTTGATGAACTTGATAAACCTTGGGATGTATAGGCCATTAGAGCAAAGTTTGTGATGCCTTCTTTAGCCTGAAAGCTCCAATCATAACCACCTATCCCATCTTGAACAACCAAGGCATTTGTAGGAGATGTATCCACTGGTGCATTCCTTCTTGGACCATCTCTTGTGGCAGTTGTAACATTCAACCTTTGTCTTATCAAAAGCCAACAATTTCTCTTGCCAATGAATTTCAAGATTCCTTCCCCTCACCTCCCCCCCCCCCCCCCCCCCCACTCTTTCCCCACCCCATGATCTTCTTTAAGAATCTTTTCACCCTCATGGTAAGCATGACCACCTGCCATTTAAGATCCATCTCTTCAAGATCATCAGTATCAATCTGCTCTAGATCTTCATTGTCTAATTGTAGACTATTAGATTGATTAGCAAAGAAGGAAAACATGACATCATCAGCATAAGTTGAGGAAGAAGCTTGTCCTTGTGAACTAGCAGTAGTAACATCATGAGCAGTATTAACTGCTTTATTAGCTATGCGTCATCGCAAGTGGATTTACTGAAGATACAAAAGCCACATTTCTGAGAAGTGTGAGCTTGTGCTTGATTGGATTTAATCTCTGATTCATTACACCTTAGTTTTTTTACAATCATCCATGCTCTATGTTGATCTTGGATCATATTTGTTTCTCATTATTAAAGAAATATTGTTCAAGCTGATGGTAGACTTCTCAGCAACCTTCGATTGGCATTTCCTATGAGATAACTTCTAATGAATTCCATGGCTGATGAGTTTCTGAAACCTATCATAGGTTTTATCTAGTCCTTCAGATCTTGATGCAGCAAAATTCTTATATTGCCACTTCAGAATGGTTTTTTGCATTTTTCTTTGATTCTTTTTGTTGCTCCTAATACTGGCCTTGTTTGCTTCCCTTAAGGTTTTGCATCCTTGCTTCACATGAAACTTGGTCACAATAGGTGCTCATCGGAATGCCAAACCAACAATAGTGTTTTTGCTTTTCAACTTCATTTTTCTTGCTCTAGCTTTTTTCAGCATTTTAGGGTGGAATGGGACCTGCAGTACCTGCACTGCTGATGTTATTCGCAGACGGCATCCCATTCTCAATTAAACCTCCAAAGACATAATCAGGTGAGTATGATATTGCTCCATTTTCATGCTTATAAAGATCATAGTCTCTTGTTTTGAGCATAGGAAGTTTTAGTGCAGACATTGTTTGGGTAGTTTCTGATTGTGATTCCATCTTCTCTTTAAATATGAGATCTTGTGTAGAAATAGTGTTCTTCTTATTCAACTGTTTCTCAATCAAGATCTGATACCACTTGTTGATCCTTGTGAACTGATCTTACTAGCTTGTTTAAGCTTAGTTGTGTTGGGATTGATCCAAAAAACAACTATAGTAGAAAACTAAGATTGTAAATACTACAATATATAATAATCTAGCTTATAATACTAAGAAGACAATGAAACAGTTAAAACAAGATATACTGGCTAACTCTTTCAATATATTAACACACAATCAAAGTTAAAGAATAACCTTGAAACTATGAATACTAACTTATTTTTGCTATGAAAAACTATTTAAACTTGTATCTAGATCTATGCCTTAAGGTTATCTGATTTTCAACAGGAAACCCTAATGGGCTTTCAAAACGCGGTACATGATCATGCATATCTAGTCCTAATATATCTCATGTATATCACATAAGCAGTACTAACTATTTTAACTAACAGTACTAATTAAAACTACAGTATAACATTTTGTACTGGACCATTACTATAACACTAACAGTACTAACTTAGCTTGGCAGTACTAAGTCTTCTCTTGGTAGTACTAAGTTGAACCAGTAGTAGAAACTTGTAGAAGACCCTTAATTCCCAACAGTAAATATGTCATGTAAAATACTCTAAGTTAATGGTATGTATTTTTAAGGTGAATAAAACAGCTAATTAACTTTGGGGTAAATTTTATGATTGAGTTTTACGAGCTTTTAAGTGATCCCGACACGAAAAGAAAGACCCGAGACCCCTTTGGATACCATAGCCGGTCATGGGAGCTTAAGGGGACAAAGAGGCTTAAATTTAGCTAATATATCCCAAGGATGTACACATATATGCTTTCCACTAGACCTTTCCATCCATTCTATTTCATTTAACAAAAAACAACATACATAAATGTGTCGTGTTATGCGTCCGGAAAAAAGCCAACCACAAAAAACACCATAAATTTTCTAACTTTAATCAAGAAGAGATTCTTCGGTTTGATACGACTTTGCTTGGGGTATTCATTTAAACAACGTTTGGGTTGTCCGGTTCATATCGAAATCTACATTTTTGAAGATTTTCTTGTAAGTTTTCAAATTTAGATTTTGTTTGTCCTTTTGGGTTTATATTGATGCATAGATGTTAGTTGTACAAGTAAATTGTCGTAAAAATCGATTTTTGAAAACGAAACGGATATAAAAAAGGGGTGTTTGGTTCGTCGGACATAAAAAGGAAAGAAGGTTTTTTGTAGTTTTGATATTGTGGTCGCGATGGTTGAATAACATATGTTGCTAGATAGCTTATTTTTGATAATATCTTGTATAGTTTATTTCAGGCTTATTTTTAAGCTATTTCGTAGCTTATTTTGGGCTTAAATGCCACGTCACTTTTCAAAATCACTAGGGAAGTAATTTTGACTATTTTTGTGATATGGCGTATGTTTGTGGACTATTTTTATAGCTTATGGTGGTAACCAAATGCGATACGTAGCTTATTAGCTTATGGTTAAGCTTAATATATGTATTGTGGAGCTTATGGACTCACGGCCCAATAAGCCTATTTAAGTCGTGGCTTAATGGGAGGGCTTATTGTGGTCCGGATTATTTTCTACTTATTAGTATAAGCTTATGTATATAAATGGACCTTGATTTTGGACTTGGATCGTATTTTGGACTTATAAATATCTTAATGGACCCTTATTGGGCCTTAAAGCCCAATAAGCGATATTTAGTCGTTATAAGAGTTTTGACGGACTTTTTGAAAGTGAAATGTAGTTATGAAGTGGTATTAAATGATATTTTGGGAAAAACGTTTTAGTAAACGTTAAAGATCAAGATTTTAGAATTTTGTCGAAAAAGTGTCGAAAGTTTGAAAAGTGTTTGGAATAAAGGTTAAAAACCTTGGAAAACGTTGTATGAGCGTACGGGTCATGTCGAAATTTCGTAAAAAGTTTATGCTTAGAAATTTGACCTAAAAACATGATTTTTGATTTGAAATAATAAAATATTATTTAATTATTTTATTTATTTAATAAATTCACTAAAAGACGAAAAATATAATTCTTCTCGAAACTTCACAAATATGTTTATTATGAGTAAACGTTCCATTTTCAACCCTATTATGTTTATTTTCATGATGACTGAGGTCACCAAATGGACTTATCGAGATATATTTATAATTATTAATTATAAATATTTACTTATATTACTTATCTATTTTCGTTAATAGTATAAGTAAGTATTATTGGGTAATGGGATTGATATGATTGTTGGGATATGTTGTCAACCATCACACCACTAAATTGTTACGGGTAATTGTACAACGCGTCTAGACTCTATGCTTCAAACGTGAAGATTGTTTTGGAAATGAGTGATTAAAATGGGACATTAACTGGACTAGGTCGTGTGCGGACGTCGTTGCATTTGCTTGTGTGATTGAGATTTGGTTGCTAAAGACTTGCTTGAGGTGAGTTCTCGTAGCCCCATTTTTACTGTTTTTCCGTTGGGAAAAAATGAGACTCAAATGTGTTTTGAATTGAACTGTGCGAAATGTGGTATTGTTTTTGGGACAAGATATGTGCTTATTACTGCTATGTGAATATTATGTGTTGCATGATTGTTTGGATCGGATAGGTACGCCTACCCAGTATTTGTGTGATTATTGGAGCGGATGGGTACGCCTACCCTAGTTTGTGTGTGGTCCTGCCCTAATTTAGTGCTCCAGCTGGTAGGCCCTTTAGGTGCGTAAGTGACATATGGTGATCGACTAGCGGGAATGCTATGTTAGGGATTGTTTACATATATATTCACTGTCATATTGCACTATTGTCCACTGTTTGAAATATTGGCACAGCTTTTGGGTTTAAGGTCAAACCTACGAGCTCACCAATATTATTGTTGACGTTTTCGAGTATCATTTTCAGGTGAAGTGAAAGATGAATAGTTGGTGTTATGTGATAGCAGGCTTAGGAGCATCCCGTGTGGATTTTTCATGTGAAGCCTTGCTTGTTTATTTGTTTGGCTATTTGTATTTGGAAGTTCTAGTTTAAGTTTGGATTTGGACCCCTCTGTGGGCATTTGAAATTTGTAAGAGATTTTGGATTTAGTTATGATTTAGGACATCACTCGAGGTTGTTCGAGGTGGATGATCTTCGTAACACTTGAAGTTTATGCATTGTAGTTTTCTCTATATTGTATCTTGTGTTATGATTGATCATTATGTTACATTCCCGAGTTTCTGCCATTGTTGGGGTGTGACAGATTGGTAATCAGAACCAAGGTTATAGAGAACTAGGTGGATTGGGCTAGACTATAACCTAAGATCCGTCATTTAGTTGTGTATAGGATCTGTGTTCGCGGTTTGGTGCTTTAGTTATGTCAGTCATTGAGATGTGTGAGCTTAATACTAAGTACGACTGGGAAAGGATACAGATATAAATACGGTGGCTAACGTAGTTGTAAAAGTATCACAACTTACTCATACTTGGTAATAATGTTTACATAAATTGATGTTGACACTATAAGGGGGTATTATGTGTATAATTATATATATAATAAGATATTCTATATATATGTTAGTCTTCCCACCTACCTAACGTTTCCCATGTTCTCCCTCGTGTGGATAATGCCGCCAAGGATGAGGACCCGAAGTGCTGGCAGGCCTGTTGCCGAATCACGAGGAGGGGGAACGGGTGGACGGGTTGGTAGAGGTGGTGGAAGGGGTAGAGGACCTAGGGAAGGTAATGATGAGCGTATTGATGAATTGAATGGTCAAGAAAATGACCAGGGTTTTAGAGCTAAAAGGGGCGTAGAGGGAGTCAATGGAAATGTAGAGGGAGTCAATGGGGGTATAAGAGGAGCACCTGACTTCTCAATGATCATTGCCCAGCAATTGCAGAACCTTTTACCCGCCATGCTAGCTTAGGTTGGTAACCAAAGAAATGTTGGAAATCAAAATGGTAATGTGGTAAATGAGAACGTTCAGGAGAACGTTAAGAATGTGATAGTAAATGGAAACCGGGTAGGTTGTTCATATAAGGAGTTCTTAGCTTGTAACCCTAAGGAATATGATGGTAAGGGAGGTGCTGTAGTTCTTACTCGATGGATTAAGAAAATGGAGTATGTGCAAGATACGAGAGGTTGTAGTATTGACCAAAAAGTGAAATACACTGCGGGTTCATTTGTGGGTAAGGCCTTAACGTGGTGGAACTCTCAGATCCGCACGTTAAGCCGGGAAGTTGCTTTTAGTATGTCATGGAATGACTTTAAGTTTATGATGATAGAAGAGTTTTGTCCTAGTCATGAAATGTAAAAGTTAGAAACTGAGTTGTGGAATCACGCCATGGCCGGGGCTAGCCATGCTGCGTATACTGATAGATTTCATGAGTTGGCTAGGTTAGTTCAACATTTGGTAACTCCAGAGAGTAGGATGATTGAGAGGTATGTGTATGGCCTTGCTCTACAGATCCGTGGGATGGTGGCAGCAACGGAGCCAAAGACTATACAGAAGGCTGTGTAGATTTCTGGTGCACTGACCGATGAGGCTGTTAGAAATGGATCAATTAAGAAGGTTGAGAAAAGAGGAAATATGGGGGAACCTAGCAAGGATAAGAATGGTAGGGAAGAAAATAAGAGGGGGGGGGGGGGGGGGATGGCTGTGAAATGCTTTTGCTACTACCGCAAACCCTATAGGAAGAGAGAATACGGGTACTTGGCCCAAGTGTACCACCTGCAACTCCTACCATGCACCCGGAGGGCCTTGTCGCACATGCTTCAACTGTAACCGCCCGGGTCATTTGGCAAAGGATTATAGAGGCGTGCCGAGGAATGTGAATCCTGTCAATGCTAGAAACCTAACTGTTAGGGCATGTTATGAGTGTGGTAGTACCGACCATGTCAGGTCAGCTTGTCCTAGATTGAATAGGGCACAAGGACCGGAAGGAAATCGTCCAAACCAAGTTGTTGCTAATAACGGGGGTCAAGGTCGTAGAAACCAAGGGAACCAAGCTAGGGGTAGGGCATTCATGTCGGGAGTAAAGGAAAGAACATTGTGACGGGTATGTTTACTTTGAACAATCATTTTGCCACTACCTTATTTGACTCTGGTGCCGACTATAGTTTTGTTTCCACTACTTTTATACCTCTGTTAGGCATAGAGCCCAGCGAATTAGGTTTCAGATATGAGATTGAGATAGCTAGCGGGCAGCTAGTAGAGATTGATAAGGTTATTAAGGGTTGCAAACTAGAAATCGAGGGTCATGTCTTTGACATCGATTTGATACCTTTTGGGCATGGGAGTTTTGATGTGATTATAGGTATGGATTGGTTGTCTAATTATAAGGCTGAAATAATTTGTCATGAGAAAGTAGTGAGGATACCACTACCGGATGGCAAGGTGCTTAGAGTATTAGGAGAGAGACCAGAAGAGAAAGCGAGACTTTTGATGAGTGCTAAGGCTAGTGATAAGAAACAAGAAGAGATTGTTGTGGTTAGAGATTTTCCCGAGGTGTTTCCGGATGATTTATCGGGATTACCACCTCTCCAAGGAGAGAGTTCAGATTGAGTTAATCCTCTAGAGTTGTACAATGCAAAGTCTCCCGATGTTTGGCACTTCTGAAAGTGAGAGTGTCGGGACAACTCAAGGAACTCCAAGACAAAGGTTTCATTCGACCAAGTTCGTCGCCTTGGGGAGCGCCAGTATTGTTCGTTAAGAAAAAGGATGGTTCTTTTAGGATGTGCATTGATTATAGAGAATTGAACAAGTTGACAGTTAAGAATCGTTATCCGCTTCCTAGGATTGATGATCTATTTGACCAACTGCAAGGGTCGCAGTTTTTCTCAAAGATAGATCTTAGTTCTGGATACCATTAGCTGAGAGTGCATGAGGATGACATTCCAAAGACTGCGTTTAGAACTTGTTATGGACATTTCGAGTTCACAGTAATGCCCTTTGGTCTGACTAACGCACCAGCAATATTTATTGATTTGATGAATAGAGTTTGTAGGCCTTATCTTGATAAGTTTGTGATATTGTTTATAGACGATATCTTAATCTATTCCAAGACTCAAGAGGTGCATGTAGTAAACTTAAGGTTAGTATTGGGATTGCTCAAAAAGAAGAAACTGTATGCTAAGTTTTCTAAGTGTGAATTCTGGCTAAGAGAAGTATAGTTTCTTGGGCATGTGATAAATGGTAATGGGATTCATGTAGACCATAGTAAGATTAAAGTTGTTAAGAATTGGAAAGACCCTAGAACTCTGACTGAGGTTCGTTCGTTCTTAGGATTGGCTGGGTATTACCGTAGGTTCATTGAGAACTTTTCTAAGATAGCTAAGTCTATTACTATCTTGACTCAGAAGTGTAAGACTTTTAATTGGGGTGAGGAACAAGAATTGGCATTTTAAACCTTGAAGGATAAGTTGTGTAATGCGCCTGTTTTAGCTCTCCCTGATGGACCGGAAGACTTTGTGGTATATTGTGATGCATCCGGGATAGGACTAGGCTGTGTGTTAATGTAAAGAGGTAAAGTGATAGCCTATGCGTCTAAGCAGTTGAAAATTCATGAGAAGAATTATACTACCCATGATTTGGAGTTAGGTGCGGTCGTGTTTGCACTTAAGATCTCGAGACATTATATGTATGGGACAAAGAGTGACATCTATACGGACCATAAGAGTCTTCAGCATATCTTTAGTCAGAAAGAGTTGAATATGCGACAGCGTCGCTGGATAGAGTTGTTTAGTGATTATGATTGTGAAATTCGCTACCATCCTGGTAAGGCGAATGTGGTGGCTGATGCCCTAAGTAGGAAGGAAAGAGTAAAGCCTAAGAGAGTTAGAGCTATGAATATGACCCTTCAGTCGAGTATCAAGGATAGGATACTGGCGGCTCAGAAGGAGGCTGTGGATGAGTTTGCATGATTGCAGAAAGGTTTGGATGAGATGATAGAACAGAGAAGTGATAGAACTTTGTACTACCTGGATCGAATATGGGTACCTTTGAAGGGTGAGGTGAGAACCCTGATAACGGATGAAGCCCATAAGTCGAAGTACTATACACACCCAGGAGCTGATAAGATGTATTATGATTTGAGAGATAGGTATTGGTGGCCTGGAATGAAAAAGGATATAGCTGAGTATGTTAGTAGGTGTCTGCTTATTTAAAGGT
>BQNB010144682.1:0-16822 GCA_026074375.1 Tanacetum coccineum
AACGTGACTTGGAGGTTCAGATTTCTATGAGCAAAGCTTTCAAAGCTAAAGCTAAAGCTAAAAGAGAGATTAGAGGAGATCACGTTTTGTAGTATTCTATGCTTAGAGACTGTGTTATTGAGTTACAGTCTACAAACCCTAATACCACTGTCAATATTATAGTTGAAAGGAATATTGATTCTTCTTTGCCTACTAGGGTGTTTAAGAGAATATACGTTTGTTTGGGAGCATTAATTTAGGTTTTAGAGCCTACAGAAGAGATCTGTTAGGCTTAGATGGTGCTTTCATGAAGGGGCCGTTTCCAGGCCAAGTACTGGCAACTGTTGGATTAGATTCAAACAATGGAATTTACCTATTGGCCTATGCCTTGGTTGAAGCTCAAAGTAAGAGTTCATGGTGCTGATTGTTATAGTGTTTGGGTGATGACATAGATGTGCATCCCAATTCAAATTTCACATTCATCAGTGATAGACAAAAGGTTAGTAATATGCTTCACTTGTTGAATTCTTAACTAATGAATTAAATGAATTTGTAATTGATTAATGAATTAGTTCATGTAGGGTATCATTCCGGCCACTAAAACTGTGTTTCCAAGTGTAGAACATAGATATTGCTTGCGACACATACATGAAAATATGAAGCAGGGATGGTGTGGACAAGCATACAAGGATTTGTTGTGGAGATTTGCATCTGCTACAAATGTTATAGAGTTTGAAAAGTGTATGTTGAAGCTTAAGAATATGAATCATACGGCACATGAATGGTTGAACAAGATACCACCAAAACATTAGGCTAGATATTATTTTTCAAGTAACACATAAATGCAGGGACTAACAATGTAATTTTCTTAATGCCAACATAATTTTTACTGCTTTCATATTTATGACTACTATGTAGACTTGTATATCATTTAATGATTTTATAATTTTGAATTTTAGGTAGAGCCAAATCTGATTTATTGCTCAACAACATCTGTGAGGTATTTAATGGTAAAATAGTTGAAGGTAGGGACAAGCCAGTGATTACAGTTTTAGAGTACATCAGGGAGTATTGCATGAAGAGAATAGTGAATGTACAAAGTGTCATTGATAAATTTACTGGTCCTTTGACCCCTACTGCAACCAGAATCATGAAATCCATCAAGAAAGAAGCTCATTTCATGAAAGTGCAATGGAATGGAGCAAATAAGTATAAAGTTTTAGGTTCACTTGGTGATTAGTGTGTTGTGGATGTAGTGACTATGACATGTTTATGTAGGAAATGAGAATTGACAGGGATTCCTTGTAAGCATGTTGTTGCAGCTTGTTGGAATATGGCTCTGAATGACCGGGCGGCACCACCCCCAGAAAAGTGTGGGTAAATCCTTGTTATTGATTTTTGATTCATGGAGGAGAAATATTACACGATCTCATTGGGGACTTACTTGTGTGGGTGTTAGTTAGGGGTGTAGGAATCTTTGGAATTATACTTGTGCCACACAAAATTCGATGTCCACGGGAGGCGACAAAGTTGTATGATTTGATATGGAGGATAAACATGAGGTGTAACCGTTTATGTAAGATGATGTTTAGGAGCAGGATGGGGGGAAAGGAAGACCATGCATGGGTAGCCTGACAATTACATCTAGGACCAAGAAGATAGGACATACATTTATAATAAAGGACAAGTTTGCAAAAAGGCTACGATCAGGAGGTTATTTGTGATTAAGATCTAAGTGTGGCTTTGATTAAACATCATGGAAATAGTTTTTTTTTTTTTTTTTTAAGGGTTTTTTAATTTAGGTGGCTAAACAATGAATAAGCCTGTGGTAGTGAAATCTAGGCAAATATTACAAACAGACCTTGTTGTTAGGTAAGATGGTTGGTTTGGTTCTGGTGGATTAAGTGCTGGGTAGTTTGTTATAGGTTGTTGTTGCTGCTGGTCAAGGTTAGGTGACTGGTGGACCGGGGGGGGCGGTGTGGGTGATGTGGGTTGCTTTTTGGTAGTAGTCAAAGGTTCTTCTAATTAATTGATAGGCAAAATGGGAAAGAGTGTCACAATAGAAAGGTATTAAGTCTATTAAAAGAGTACTCCCTCTCAACTGCAAAGGTCAACCCTGCTACCAGTTTTTCTCAAGTGACAGTGAGGTGAACAAGGTATGTAGATGGAAAGAGCGATGAGAAATTGGTGATGGTATACCAACACAGTCAAGTACAGCAGGAGGTGGTTCAAGTGAATGGTCTTATCTGTAATTCCAAAAAACTAAATATTTTCAGGAGAGTGTATGTAATCTCGAAGTCCAATATATGTGGCAAAAACATAAAAGTCCACATGGGTGGGAACTATCCTAACGTCCGTTTAGAGGCAACTTTAATTGTACACTTAGGTGGCAAATAGATAATTTCACTTGTTTAGGACTGATTTAAGCTATTTGTGACCTATTTTACTTATTCTTGAAAAAACTACTCAGTAGCATGACAGGTCATACGCAGTTGGTCCATGATGTGAAAACCAATTTTGCCTATTTGCAAAACCATATAAGTAGCATGAGAGGTTATACATAGCTTGATGTGGAAACCAGGTTTGCCTGTTTGGTCCCTATATAACAGTGAATGTTGTTTGTTACACGTGTTACTACGTTCCATAGGTCCACGAATGACACTAGGTAAGTCAAGTCATAATTTAGTGCAAATGCATGTCAGGATGATAGAGTTTTTCACACTTGGTCTTGATGTTGCCATTTGGTCCCTATTTAAATTGATTGTTGTTTGTGGTTACACAACCTGTAACTACGTTCCGTATTTCCATTGGTGGACAAAAAGGATAGTCGCTTGGCGGGCAAATGAAGAATTGTGGTTTTCCTTACATGATTAGTCTCTAAAACCCAATTACACCATTGGACCGTCATACCCAGATACACCATTGGACCCCCAAACACAAGTATTTAAATCGATACCAGATTTATCAATTTTACACCCACTGTATTTCGCCCTCTGATCTCACCCACAATTCTTAATAACTCAAACATGTCGGGCAAAAAAGGGGGGGGGGGGGGGGAAAAATAAATAAAAAATATAAAGTGATAACGGTAAGTTTCCATGGTCGACGAAGAAGATCGACTTATAGAAAATAGCACCGATAGAAATTATTAAACCTGAAAGAAATAATATTGTCATGCGAGGTTCTTAAAAGAATTCTGTAGTTCTCCATTTTTGATCTAAAACATCATGGAAATAGTTTTAAAGGGATTTTTTAATGTATGTGGCAACAAGATAGCCAGAGTGGTAGTGAATCTAGGCAAAAGTAACAAACAGAAACTGTAGTTTGGTCAAGATGGTTCAGGTGGATCAAGTGCTAAGGTGTTGTTATAGGTTTGTTATGTTGATGCTGGTCAAGGTGGTGCAGGTGGATCCGGGTGATGTGGCGTGTTGGTAGTCTCAAGGTTTCATCTGCATTACTTGATAGACAAAGAGAAGAGTACAAATAGAAAGAATTAGTCTATAAAAGAGAACTCCCACTCAACCTGCAAGTCAACCTTCTACCAGTTCTCAAGTGACAGTGAGTGAAACAAGGAATAGGGAGATGGTAAGAGAAACTTGGTGCTGGTTTCCAATCACAGTCAAGTACAGAGGTGGTGCAAAGTGGAGGGTATTTTTGTAATTCCAAAACACCTTAATAGTTTCAGGAGAGTGTATGTAATATTATAGTTCCACATAAGTGGCAAACATTCAAACGTCCACATCTGTGGGTCAAATCTATTAAAGTCCTTTTAGAGGCAAACATAATAGTCCACTTAGGTAGGCAAATAGATATTTTCCACCTTGTTTATGACTGATTTAAGCTATTTGTGACCTATTTTACTTATTCTTGAAAAAACTACTCAGTAGCATGACAGGTCATACGCAGTTGGTCCATGATGTGAAAACCAATTTTGCCTATTTGCAAAACCATATAAGTAGCATGAGAGGTTATACATAGCTTGATGTGGAAACCAGGTTTGCCTGTTTGGTCCCTATATAACAATGAATGTTGTTTGGGTTACCGTGTTATAGTTCCATAGTCCACTGAATTGCAGATAAGTCAAAGTCATAATTTAGTTGCAAAAGCATGTCAGTATGATAAGAGTTTATACACACTTGGTCCTTGATGTTGCCCATTTGGTCCCTATTTAACATTGATTGTGGTTTGTTACACCTGTAACTACGTTCCGTATTTCCATTGGTGGACAAAAAGGATAGTCGCTTGGCGGGCAAATGAAGAATTGTGGTTTTCCTTACATGATTAGTCTCTAAAACCCAATTACACCATTGGACCGTCATACCCAGATACACCATTGGACCCCCAAACACAAGTATTTAAAACATCATGTCCAGGTAGGCCGACCAAGGAAGAAAAGAAAGAGGATCAAACATGAGGATGAACCTTTTATGAAAGATGATAAACTGAGCAGGAAAGGAAGAACCATTACATGTTTATCCTGAGGAAACACTAGACATAATAAGGCAACATATAAAGGACAAGTTCAAAAGGCAACATCAGGTAGTTATTTGAGCTTCAAGCTCTAAGTGTGTCTTTGATCTAAACATCATGGAATAGTTTTAAAGGATTTTTTAATTTATGTGGCAACAATGCATAAGCCAGTGGTAGTGAATCTAGGCAAACATAACAAACAGAACTTGTAGTTGGTCAAGATGGTTCAGGTGGATCAAGTGCTGGTGTTGTTATAGGTTTGTCTGCTGCTGCTGGTCAAGGTGGTGCAGGTGGACCGGGTGATGTGGGTGTTGGTAGTCAAGGTTCATCTCATACTAGATAGACAAAGAGAAGAGTACAAATAGAAAGAATTAGTCCATAAAAGAGAACTCCCACTCAACCTGCAAGTCAACCTTCTACCAGTTCTCAAGTGCTAGTGAGTGAAACAAGGAATGCAGATGGAAGAGAAATGGGTGATGGTATACCAACACAATCAAGTGCAGCAGGTGGTGCAAGTGAATGGTCTATTATGTAATTCCAAAAACTAATATGTTTCAGGAGAGTGTCTGTAATTCAAGTCTATATAAGTGGCAAACATCAAAGTCCACATCTGTAGCAACTGTCTAAGTCCTTTTAGAGGCAAACATAAAAGTCTACTTAGGTGGCAAATGGATAATTTCACTTGTTTAGGACTGATTTAAGCTGTCTGTGACCTATTTTACTCATTCTTGAAAAACTACTCAGTAACATAACAGGTTATACACAGTTGGTCCATGATGTGGAAACTAGTTTTGCCCGTTTGCAAAACCATATAAGTAGCATGAGAGGTGAGAGGTTATACACAGCTTGATGTGGAAGCCAGGTTTGCCCATTTGGTCCCTATATAACAGTGAATGTTGTTTTTTACACACCACGTGTACTACGTTCCATAGTCCCTGAATTGCAGATAGTCCAAGTATTAATTTAGTTGCAAAAGCATGTCAGTATGATAAGAGTTTATACACACTTGGTCCTTGATGTTGCCCATTTGGTCCCTATTTAACATTGATTGTTGTTTGTTACACCTGTAACTACGTTCCGTATTTCCATTGGTGGACAAAAAGGATAGTCGCTTGGCGGGCAAATGAAGAATTGTGGTTTTCTTACTTGATTAGTCTCTAAATCCCATTTACACAGTGGACCGTCTATACCCAGAACACATTGGGACCCCCAAGACACAAGTTAATTTAAAGGATATACCAGATATATCAATTTTTAACTATGTTATTTCGCCTCTGTTTTCAACCAATATCTTAATAACTCAACATGTCGGCATAGAATGTGGATACTGTAAGTTTCCTTTATTGGTCGACGAAGAAGACTTGACTTATAAGAAACTGGCACCGATAGCTGAAGAAATCATATTGTCAAGCGAGGTTCTTAAAAGAAACTGTATTTCGCCATTTTTGATCTAAACATCATGGAATAGTTTTAAAGGATTTTTTAATGTATGTGGCAACAATGCATAAGCCAGTGGTAGTGAATCTAGGCAAACATAACAAACAGAACCTGTAGTTGGTCAAGATGGTTTAGGTGGATCAAGTGCTGGTGTTGTTATAGGTTTGTTTGTTGCTGCTGGTCAAGGTGGTGCAGGTGGACCGGGTGATGTGGGTGTTGGTAGTCAAGGTTCATCTCATACTAGATAGACAAAGAGAAGAGTACAAATAGAAAGAATTAGTCTATAAAAGAGAACTCCCACTCAACCTGCAAGTCAACCTTAAACAAATTCTCAAGTGCCAATAACTGAAACAAGGAATGTAGATGGAAGAGAAATTGGTGATGGTATACCAACACAGTCAAGTACAGCAGGTGGTGCAAGTGAATGATCTATTCTATAATTCCAAACACTTATATGTTTCGTGGAGAGTTGTATTAATTCAAGTCCACATAAGTGGCAAACATCAAAGTCCACATCTGTGGCAACTATCTAAGTCCTTTTAGAGGCAAACATAAAAGTCCACTTAGGTGGCAAATAGATAATTTCACTTGTTTATGACTGATTTAAGCTATTTGTGACCTATTTTACTTATTCTTGAAAAAACTACTCAGTAGCATGACAGGTCATACGCAGTTGGTCCATGATGTGAAAACCAAATTTGCCTATTGCAAACCATTATAAGTAGCTATGAGAGGTTATACATAAGCTTGATGTGGAAACCAGGTTGCTCTGTTTGGTCCTATATTAACAATGAATGTTGATTGTTACAGTGTTTACTACTGTTCCATAGTCCACTGAATTGGCAGATAAGTCAAAGTCATAATTTAGTTGCAAAATCATGTCAGTATGATAAGAGTTTATACACACTTGGTCCTTGATGTTGCCCATTTGGTCCCTATTTAACATTGATTGTTGTTTGTTACACCTGTAACTACGTTCCGTATTTCCATTGGTGGACAAAAAGGATAGTCGCTTGGCGGGAAAATGAAGAATTGTGGTTTTCCTTACATGATTAGTCTCTAAAACCCAATTACACCATTGGACCGTCATACCCAGATACACCATTGGACCCCCAAACACAAGTATTTAAATCGATACCAGATTTATCAATTTTACACATTGTATTCCGCCCTCTGATTTCACCCAACAATCTTATTAGACTCAAAACATGTCCTGGCAGAGAGAACAGTGATAACGGTAAGTTTCCCATGGTCGACGAAGAAGACTCGACTTATAAGAAACTGGCACCGATAGCTGAAGAAATCATATTGTCAAGCGAGGTTCTTAAAAGAAACTGTATTTCGCCATTTTTGATCTAAACATCATGGAATAGTTTTAAAGGATTTTTTAATGTATGTGGCAACAATGCATAAGCCAGTGGTAGTGATTCTAGGCAAACAAAACAAACAGAAACCTGTAAGTTGAGTCAAGGATGGTTAGGTGGTTCAAGTGTGGTGAGTTGTTATTAGGTGTGTCTGTTGCTGCTGGTCAAGGTGGTGCAGGTGGACCGGGTGATGTGGGTGTTGGTAGTCAAGGTTCATCTCATACTAGATAGACAAAGAGAAGAGTACAAATAGAAAGAATTAGTCTATAAAAGAGAACTCCCACTCAACCTGCAAGTCAACCTTCTACCAGTTCTCAAGTAACAGTGAGTGAAACAAGGAATGTAGATGGAAGAGAAATTGGTGATGGTATACCAACACAGTCAAGTACAGCAGGATGGTGAGTGAATGGTCTTTTATGTAATTCCAAAAACTAATATGTTTCAGGAGATTCTATGTAATCCAAGTCCATATAAGTGGCAAATATCAAAGTCCACATATGTGGCAACTGTCTAATTCCTTTTAGAGGCAAACATAAAAGTCCACTTAGGTGGAAAATGGATAATGTCACTTGTTTAGGACTGATTTAAGCTGTTTGTGACCTATTTTACTTATTCTTGAAAAAACTACTCAGTAGCATGACAGGTCATAGCGTTGGTCCAATGATGTGAAACCAATTTTGCCTGTTTGCAAAACCATATAAGTAGCATGAGAGGTTATACACAGCTGGATGTGGAAACCAGGTTTGCCTGTTTGGTTCCTATATAACATCGAATGTTGTTTGTTACACGTGTTACTACGTTTCATAGTCCAGTGAATTGCCAGATAAGTCAAAGTCATAATTTAGTTGCAATAAGCATTTACTACTTTTCATGTCAGCATGTAAGAGTTTTACACAACTTGGTCTTGATGTTGCCCATTTTGAGTCCCTATTTAAATATGATTGTTGGTTGTTACACCTGTAACTACGTTCCGTATTTACCTTTGGTGGATCAAAATGGATCAGTCGCTTGGGGGCAAATGAAGGAATGTGTGGTTTTTCCTTACATGATTAGTCTCTAAAACCCAATTACACCATTGGACCGTCATACCCAGATACACCATTGGACCCCCAAACACAAGTATTTAAATCGATACCAGATTTATCAATTTTACACACTGTATTTCGCCCTCTGATTCTCACCCAACAATCTTAATAACTCAAAAACATTTATCGTGTCTGGCGAAAGTGATCACGGTAAGTTTCCCAGGTCGCGAAAGAAGACTTGACTTATAAGAAACTGGCACCGATAGCTGAAGAAATCATATTGTCAAGCGAGGTTCTTAAAAGAAACTGTATTTCGCCATTTTTGATCTAAACATCATGGAATAGTTTTAAAGGATTTTTTAATGTATGTGGCAACAATTGCCATAAGCTGTGAACAACCCATAAATGATACAAAATCATCCACCAAACACACGTTTTTTAAAACTGTTCGTTCTTTATCTCTTCTTTATGTGAATTTATTGTTTACGTTTCTTCTAGATATTTATAAAACTCCTTAGTGTATTGAATTCTAGGCAAAACATAACAAACAGAACCTGTAGTTGGTCAAGATGGTTCAGGTGGATCAGGTGCTGGTGTTGTTATAGGTTTGTCTGTTGCTGCTGGTCAAGGTGGTGCAGGTGGACCGGGTGATGTGGGTGTTGGTAGTCAAGGTTATTCTCTACTAGTTGACAAGAGAAGGGTACAAAATAAGAAAGAATTAGTCTATAAAAGAGACTCTTTTTTTTTTTTTTAATTTTTGTTGTATTTCACTCAACTGCAAGTCAAACTTTTCTATCCAGTTCTCAAGTGGACTAGTGAGTGATGAAAAAGGAATGTAGATGGAAGAGAAATTGGTGATGGTATACCAACACAGTCAAGTGCAGCAAGTGGTGCAAGTGAATGGTCTTTTTTGTAATTCCAAAAACTAATATGTTTCAGGAGAGTGTATGTAATTCAAGTCCACATAAGTGGCAAACATCAAAGTCCACATCTGTGGCAACTATCTAAGTCCTTTTAGAGGCAAACATAATAGTCCACTTAGGTGGCAAATAGATAAATTTCACTTGTTTAGACTGATTTAAGCTAATTTGTTTATGACCTATTGTATTATTTTGAAAAACTACTCAGTAGCATGACATGTCATACGCAGTTGGTCCATGACGTGAAAACCAATTTTGCCTATTTGCAAAACCATATAAGTAGCATGAGAGGTTCTACATAGCTTGATGTGGAAACCAGGTTTGCCTGTTTGGTCCCTATATAACAATGAATGTTGTTTGTTACACGTGTTACTACGTTCCATAGTCCACTGAATTGCCAGATAAGTCAAAGTCATAATTTAGTTGCAAAAGCATGTCAGTATCATAAGAGTTTATACACACTTGGTCCTTGATGTTGCCCATTTGGTCCCTATTTAACATTGATTGTTGTTTGTTACACCTGTAACTACGTTCCGTATTTCCATTGGTGGACAAAAAGGATAGTCGCTTGGCGGGAAAATGAAGAATTGTGGTTTTCCTTACATGATTAGTCTCTAAAACCCAATTACACCATTGGACCGTCATACCCAGATACACCATTGGACCCCCAAACACAAGTATTTAAATCGATACCAGATTTATCAATTTTACACACTGTATTTCGCTTTACCCCCTCCTTTCATTTCCAATCTTCCACGATAAATTACTTACCCCTATGATTCTCACCAAAATCTTTATAACTCAAAACATGTCCGGCAGGAAAGTGATAACGGTAAGTTTCCCATGGTCGACGAAGATGATCGAACTTATAAGAAAACTGGCACTATAAGATGAAGAAATCATATGGTCAGGAGGTTCTTAAAGGAAACTGTATTTCGCCATTTTTGATCTAAACATCATGGAATAGTTTTAAAGGATTTTTTAATGTATGTGGCAACAATGCATAAGCCAGTGGTAGTGAATCTAGGCAAACATAACAAACAGAACCTGTAGTTGGTCAAGATGGTTTCAGGTGATTCAAGTGTGGTGTTTGTTATAGGGTTTGTTTGATGCTGCTGGTCAAGGTTGGTGCGGGTGGGACGCGGTGGGTTGATGTGGGTGTTGGTAGTCAAGGTTCATCTCATACTAGATAGACAAAGAGAAGAGTACAAATAGAAAGAATTAGTCTATAAAAGAGAACTCCCACTCAACTGACAAGTCAAACCTTCTACCAGTTCCAATTGACAGTGATGTGAAACAAGGAATGTAGATGAAGAGAAAATTGGTGCTGGTTTACCAACCAGTCATGTAAGCATGGTGGTGCAGTTGTGAATGGTTTTTCTGTAATCAAAAAACTAATATGTTTCAGGAGAGTGTATGTAATTCAAGTCCACATAAGTGGCAAACATCAAGTCCAATTTGTGGGCAACTATTAAGTCCTTTTAGGGGCAAACATAACAAGTCACTTAGGTGGAAATAGATAATTTCACTTGTTTATGATTGATTTAGTATTTGGACCTATTTACATTATTCTTTGAAAAAACTACTCAGTAGCATGACAGGTCATACGCAGTTGGTCCATGATGTGAAAACCAATTTTGCCTATTTGCAAAACCATATAAGTAGCATGAGAGGTTATACATAGCTTGATGTGGAAACCAGGTTTGCCTGTTTGGTCCCTATATAACAATGAATGTTGTTTGTTACACGTGTTACTACGTTCCATAGTCCACTGAATTGCAGATAAGTCAAAGTCATAATTTAGTTGCAAAAGCATGTCAGTATGATAAGAGTTTATACACACTTGGTCCTTGATGTTGCCCATTTGGTCCCTATTTAACATTGATTGTTGTTTGTTACACCTGTAACTACGTTCCGTATTTCCATTGGTGGACAAAAAGGATAGTCGCTTGGCGGGAAAATGAAGAATTGTGGTTTTCCTTACATGATTAGTCTCTAAAACCCAATTACACCATTGGACCGTCATACCCAGATACACCATTGGACCCCCAAACACAAGTATTTAAATCGATACCAGATTTATCAATTTTACACACTGTATTTCGCCCTCTGATTCTCACCCAACAATCTTAATAACTCAAAACATGTCGGCAGAAAGTGATAACGGTAAGTTTCCCATGGTCGACGAAGAAGACTCGACTTATAAGAAACTGGCACCGATAGCTGAAGAAATCATATTGTCAAGCGAGGTTCTTAAAAGAAACTGTATTTCGCCATTTTTGATCTAAACATCATGGAATAGTTTTAAAGGATTTTTTAATGTATGTGGCAACAATGCATAAGCCAGTGGTAGTGAATCTAGGCAAACATAACAAACAGAACCTGTAGTTGGTCAAGATGGTTCAGGTGGATCAAGTGCTGGTGTTGTTATAGGTTTGTCTGTTGCTGCTGGTCAAGGTGGTGCAGGTGGACCGGGTGATGTGGGTGTTGGTAGTCAAGGTTCATCTCATACTAGATAGACAAAGAGAAGAGTACAAATAGAAAGAATTAGTCTATAAAAGAGAACTCCCACTCAACCTGCAAGTCAACCTTCTACCAGTTCTCAAGTGACAGTGAGTGAAACAAGGAATGTAGATGGAAGAGAAATTGGTGATGGTATACCAACACAGTCAAGTACAGCAGGTGGTGCAAGTGAATGGTCTTTTCTGTAATTCCAAAAACTAATATGTTTCAGGAGAGTGTATGTAATTCAAGTCCACATAAGTGGCAAACATCAAAGTCCACATCTGTGGCAACTATCTAAGTCCTTTTAGAGGCAAACATAATAGTCCACTTAGGTGGCAAATAGATAATTTCACTTGTTTAGGACTGATTTAAGCTATTTGTGACCTATTTTACTTATTCTTGAAAAAACTACTCAGTAGCATGACATGTCATACGCAGTTGGTCCATGACGTGAAAACCAATTTTGCCTATTTGCAAAACCATATAAGTAGCATGAGAGGTTATACATAGCTTGATGTGGAAACCAGGTTTGCCTGTTTGGTCCCTATATAACAATGAATGTTGTTTGTTACACGTGTTACTACGTTCCATAGTCCACTGAATTGCAGATAAGTCAAAGTCATAATTTAGTTGCAAAAGCATGTCAGTATGATAAGAGTTTATACACACTTGGTCCTTGATGTTGCCCATTTGGTCCCTATTTAACATTGATTGTTGTTTGTTACACCTGTAACTACGTTCCGTATTTCCATTGGTGGACAAAAAGGATAGTCGCTTGGCGGGAAAATGAAGAATTGTGGTTTTCCTTACATGATTAGTCTCTAAAACCCAATTACACCATTGGACCGTCATACCCAGATACACCATTGGACCCCCAAACACAAGTATTTAAATCGATACCAGATTTATCAATTTTACACACTGTATTTCGCCCTCTGATTCTCACCCAACAATCTTAATAACTCAAAACATGTCGGCAGAAAGTGATAACGGTAAGTTTCCCATGGTCGACGAAGAAGACTTGACTTATAAGAAACTGGCACCGATAGCTGAAGAAATCATATTGTCAAGCGAGGTTCTTAAAAGAAACTGTATTTCGCCATTTTTGATCTAAACATCATGGAATAGTTTTAAAGGATTTTTTAATGTATGTGGCAACAATGCATAAGCCAGTGGTAGTGAATCTAGGCAAACATAACAAACAGAACCTGTAGTTGGTCAAGATGGTTCAGGTGGATCAAGTGCTGGTGTTGTTATAGGTTTGTCTATTGCTGCTGGTCAAGGTGGTGCAGGTGGACCGGGTGATGTGGGTGTTGGTAGTCAAGGTTCATCTCATACTAGATAGACAAAGAGAAGAGTACAAATAGAAAGAATTAGTCTATAAAAGAGAACTCCCACTCAACCTGCAAGTCAACCTTCTACCAGTTCTCAAGTGACAGTGAGTGAAACAAGGAATGTAGATGGAAGAGAAATTGGTGATGGTATACCAACACAGTCAAGTACAGCAGGTGGTGCAAGTGAATGGTCTTTTCTGTAATTCCAAAAACTAATATGTTTCAGGAGAGTGTATGTAATTCAAGTCCACATAAGTGGCAAACATCAAAGTCCACATCTGTGGCAACTATCTAAGTCCTTTTAGAGGCAAACATAAAAGTCCACTTAGGTGGCAAATAGATAATTTCACTTGTTTAGGACTGATTTAAGCTATTTGTGACCTATTTTACTTATTCTTGAAAAAACTACTCAGTAGCATGACAGGTCATACGCAGTTGGTCCATGATGTGAAAACCAATTTTGCCTATTTGCAAAACCATATAAGTAGCATGAGAGGTTATACATAGCTTGATGTGGAAACCAGGTTTGCCTGTTTGGTCCCTATATAACAATGAATGTTGTTTGTTACACGTGTTACTACGTTCCATAGTCCACTGAATTGCAGATAAGTCAAAGTCATAATTTAGTTGCAAAAGCATGTCAGTATGATAAGAGTTTATACACACTTGGTCCTTGATGTTGCCCATTTGGTCCCTATTTAACATTGATTGTTGTTTGTTACACATGTAAACTCGTCCGTATTTTTCCCTTCGTTAGTGATGGGTACTATTGTAATTTCACATTAAAAGTATATAGTGCACCGTTGGTCTCTAAGTGTAAATTTTTTTGGGTACAATTGTACACTTCCCATCACATCACCAATTTGTGGGACTAAGTATGGGGAGAAGTCCACATGTCCAACAATACTTTTGTCACCCAAGCATCATGCCCAGGTAGGCCGACCAAGGAAGAAAAAAAAGGTCCAAACATGAGGTAGAACCATTTGTGAAAGATGGTAAAGTGAGCAAGAAAGGAAGAACCATTACATGTCAATCATGTGGAAACACTGGACACAATAAGACAACATGCAAAGGACAAGGTCGAAAGGCAACAACCGGTTGTTATTTCAGCTTCAAGCTATAAGTGTGTCTTTGATCTAAACATCATGGAACAGCTTACAAGGATTTTTTTTATGTAGGTGACAACAATGCAGAAGCCAGTGGTAGTGCATCTAGGCAAGCACAACAAACAGAACCTGCAGTTGGTCAAGATGGTTTAGGTGGATCAAGTGATGGTGCTGTTATAGGTTTGTCGCTGCTGCTGGTGAAGGTGGTGCAGGTGCAGGTGTTGCTAGTCAAGGGTCATCCCATAGTAGATGGACAAAGAGAAAAGTACAAATAGAAAGAATTAGTCCACAAAAAACAGCTCCCACTCAACCTGCAGGTCAACCTTTTACTAGTTCTCAAGTGCTAGTGAGTGAAACAAGAAATGCAGATGGAAGAGAAATGGGTGATGGTGTACCAACACACTCAAGTGCAGCAGGTGGTGCAACTGAATGGTCTTTTCTGTAATTCCAAAAACTAATCTGTTTGAGAAGAGTGTATGTCTGTAATTCAAGTCCACATAAGTGGCAAACATCAAAGTCCATATTTGTGGCAACTGTCTAAGTCCTTTTAGAGGCAAACATAAAATTCCACTTAAGTGGCAAATGGATAATTTCACTTGTTTAGGACCGATTTAAGCTGTTTGTGACCTATTTAACTTATTTTGAAAAAAACTACTCAGTAGCATGACAGGTTATACACGGTTGGTCCATGATGTGGAAACCAATTTTGCCTGTTTGCAAAACCATATAAGTAGCATGAGATGTTATACACAGCTTGATGTGGAAACCAGGTTTGCCCATTTGGTCCTTTTATAACAGTGAATGTTGTTTGTTACACGTGTTACTATGTTCCATAGTCCATTGAATTGCCAGATAAGTCAAAGTCATAATTTAGTTGCAAAAGCATGTCAGTATCACAAGAGTTTATACACACTTGGTCCTTGATGTTATAACCGGGTTTACCCGTTTGGTCCATATTTAATAGTCATTGTTGTTTGTTACACGTGTAACTACGTTTCATGTCTCCATTGGTGGACAAAAGGGCTAGTCTCTTGGCGGGCTAATCTCTTGGCGGGAAAATGAAGAATTATGGTTTTCCATACACAATTAGTCCCTGAGACCCAAATTACACACCATTGGACCGTCAAACCCAGATACACCATTGTACCCCCAAACACAAGTATTTAAATCGATACCAGATTTACCATTCTTACACACTGTATTTCGCCCTCTGATTCTCACCCAACAATCTTAATAACTCAAAACATGTCGGCAGTAAGTGATAACGGTAACTTTCCCATGGTCGACGAAGAAGAAGTGACTTCTAAGAAATTAGCACCGATGGCTGAAGAAATGATAATGTTAATTGAGGTTCTTAAAAGAAACTGTATTTCGCCCTCTGATTCTCACCCACCAGTCGTAATAACTAAAAACATGTCGGCAGTAATTGATAACCGTAAGTTTATGATGGTCGACGAAGAAGACTTGATTTTTAAGAAAATTTCACCTATGGCTGAAGAAATCCTGGAAATGTTACGCGTTTGTGTTGCCAAAAAAATAAAGGTGAGTGACTTCGTTTGGTACAATGATGAAATAATGGAACATGTAGAAAAGCTTGCTGATGGTTGGAGAACAACAGTTTCCTATTTTGTCAAAAAGGCGGTGAAAAAATATGCAGATGATGAATGATGTTGGTGTTTGTTTTGTAAGTTGTTGTTTGTTCCGTAAGTTGTGTTTGTATTTGAAGTTAGATGTTTAACTTTTAGTAGACCGCTAGATCTTGTTATGTCATGTGTATCTAGATGATGAATGATGTCGGTGTTTGTTTTCTTATACAACAATTCGAAGAAAGATATTTAAGTTAGTAAGACATGCCAAAGTCAACAAATACTCTTTGCAATATTCATAACAGAGCATACAAACTATGCAGGCCCACCATCCTTATGGAATACTTTGACCATATTTTTCTTTGTAATGTTAAGATAATGATGAGTTGATTGCTAAGGAGAAAAGACAAAAACATTATAAAGTATTAAAGTTGATCCTACGGTAAACGCCTTTGCAAACCTCTTCTCTGTAAGCACTTTGTAATGAATAGTATCAAAGATTGTACCATAAAGGTCTTTGAGTGTTACTGTGAGATCGCCCATCGCATTCGGAGTACAAGACTTGATAACTGCAATAATTTTCTCAAGTTTCCCATTCTTGAGAAATTTCTTAACATCTCCAAAACAACCCATCACGATCCCTCCATCAACATTCACATAGTCAATCGCGCTAAGTCATGGCGCACGCATAAAATCATCATCCTCACCCACATCCTCAATAACTTTTCTAATATACTATCGTGTAAACATTACGGATTCCTCCCCACCTTCCTGTGTATCAACTAATTTACAGAGCTTGGCCGTTTGAACAATACCAGCAGGACCTGGTATTATCCTAATGGGCTTCACAACACAATTATCAATTTGATTGTTTTGAGATGAAAACAAGGTTTAGGTGGAGGTGGTTATCTCAGGGACTATGTGTGGATTATTGCTAGGACGGACGACCGGGGGTAAGTCGTACATTGAAATTTTATATATCAAGGGCTTGTTCACATTCAACATAAGTATCAACTTGATGATTTTGAGTCGAAATTAGGGTTTGGGTGGTGGTGATCTCAGGGACTATGTGAGGGTTATTGGTGGGATGGATGAC
>BQNB010144684.1:0-16822 GCA_026074375.1 Tanacetum coccineum
AACCAACTTCGATTCTTGATACATCAGGTTCCATCAGGACGTACTTCAAATGCTTTGTCCATTCCTCATAGGTTCTCAGCTTCGATGTTCTCTTCTTTGATCACCTCGATTTGGTCTTCGAGAATTTGTGATGGTAATTTTGGGTGAAGGGTCATAACTAATGATCTAACTCGAAGTGGTTTGATTTGTTCCTTCTGGCTTAAGGCATCTGCTAGAACATTTGCCTTTCCAGGATGGTAGCGAATCTCACAATCGTAATCTGCGAGCAATTCTAACCAACAGCGTTGTCTTATGTTTAACTCTTTCTGATCAAGGATATGCTAAAGACTTTTATGATCAGTGAACACAATACACTTTGTGCCCTACATATAGTGTCTCCAAATTTTAAGAGCAAACACTACTGCTCCTAATTCAAGGTCATGTGTGGTATAGTTCTCTTCATGAGGTATGAGTTGTCGAGATGCATATGCAATAACTTTTTCTCTTTACATTAACACCTCTCCCAAACCTTGGTGTGATGCATCACAGTAAATGACAAAATTGTCGTTTCCTTCTGGTAATGCTAAGATTAGCTTCACATAGCTTCTGTTTTAGCAGTTGGAAGGCCGACTGTTAGGAGTTATATTTGAGTTGATAAAGACAAAATAATGAATGAAACAAGATGGAAACAAGAAGGACCCAAGTCGTCATTGTAGAAGTCTTCAAAAGATAAGAATTGGAAGATTCTCTCAGATTTGGTCAAAGATAATTAATTGGTCAAAGATAAGAACAAGAACAAGATTTGGTCAAAGATAATTAATTTGGTCAAAGATAATTAATTTTATCATTATTATCTTTATTAGTTTCCATGTAAACCTTGACTCCTTATACTATAAAAGGAGGTCTAAGGTATGTAGTTTAATTATCGATCATAGTTAGATCTCTCCAATGAGAGTCTAATAGTTAGCTTATTAGTTTATGTAATAGTTCATAGTCGACTGATTAAAGTCGAATAGTTTATAGTTTATTAGTTTATGAATAAAAACCTTGTTCATAACATTGTTGTTCTTATTTGTTATTCCGCTGCGTGATCAATGTTATGATATCCTAGATGGGCAAAACGATCTATGAAGCCTACAATTAGGTTTCAACAATTGGTATCAGAGCGGGTTGCTCTTGATATCTAGGATTCAAGGTTTTATGGTAGAAGAATGAAGAAGAAACCTAAACACGGACGCGTTTGGATCTTGAACGATGATGATGTTTATGGCTCGTTTTGGAGATTATTTGAAGAAGACATTTGATTATTACTTATTTGATGTTGTAGTTGATTTTCACAGGTTTTGTGTTCTTATCATATCTTAAAGGAGTGGTCACCTTTAAGATAACTTGTTCGTGATTATAAGGCGGTGACGAAGACTTGATGAATCTAGCAAAGGTGTACGATCTACCTTATGATGCTTACTACGTACATTTGCTATCACTTTAAGGAGTTACGTTATTGTGCTCAGTGTCTCATTTAATAGAGGAATGAGGATTTTGTCAAGAGACATAGGTCTACTTATACATAGCAGGTATGAGACTCGACGTCATGTGGATAAACAGGATATAAGACACAAGTTTGGGAAATTCAACTTCTTCAACAAATTCGTATTATTCGTTTTTCTTCATCATTGATAATTTGCTGCTTGGAGCCTACTAAGTCCATGATTCAAGAGATGGTAAACATGTTAAGGGGAAGCTTATTGTTTATTTACCATCTACATGCACTCCTATTTGATTATGACAAAAAGGGGAAGAGTGCATGGATTCAGGGGAAGTTCTTCATCTATATTAGCTTCAGGGGAAGCTTGTGCTTATTGGTTTTGTCATTATCAACTAGGGGAAGATTGTTAGGAATTATATTTGAGTTGATAAAGACAAAATAATGAATGAAACAAGATGGAAACAAGAAGGACCAAAGTCGTCATTGTAGAAGTCTTCAAAAGATAAGAATTGGAAGATTCTCTCAGATTTGGTCAAAGATAAAGATAATGATTTGGTCAAAGATAAGAACAAGAACAAGATTTGGTCAAAGATAATTAATTGGTCAAAGATAAGAACAAGAACAAGATTTGGTCAAAGATAATTAATTTGGTCAAAGATAATTAATTTTATCATTATTATCTTTATTAGTTTCCATGTAAACCTTGACTCCTTATACTATAAAAGGAGGTCTAAGGTATGTAGTTTAATTATCCATCATAGTTAGATCTCTCCAATGAGAGTCTAATAGTTAGCTTATTAGTTTATGTAATAGTTCATAGTCGACTGATTAAAGTCGAATAGTTTATAGTTTATTAGTTTATGAATAAAAACCTTGTTCATAACATTGTTGTTCTTATTTGTTATTCCGCTGCGTGATCAATGTTATGATATCCTAGATGGGCAAAACGATCTATGAAGCCTACAATTAGGTTTCAACAATTGGTATCAGAGCGGGTTGCTCTTGATATCTAGGATTCAAGGTTTTATGGTAGAAGAATGAAGAAGAAACCTAAACACGGACGCGTTTGGATCTTGAACGATGATGATGTTTATGGCTCGTTTTGGAGATTATTTGAAGAAGACATTTGATTATTACTTATTTGATGTTGTAGTTGATTTTCACAGGTTTTGTGTTCTTATCATATCTTAAAGGAGTGGTCACCTTTAAGATAACTTGTTCGTGATTATAAGGCGGTGACGAAGACTTGATGAATCTAGCAAAGGTGTACGATCTACCTTATGATGCTTACTACGTACATTTGCTATCACTTTAAGGAGTTACGTTATTGTGCTCAGTGTCTCATTTAATAGAGGAATGAGGATTTTGTCAAGAGACATAGGTCTACTTATACATAGCAGGTATGAGACTCGACGTCATGTGGATAAACAGGATATAAGACACAAGTTTGGGAAATTCAACTTCTTCAACAAATTCGTATTATTCGTTTTTCTTCATCATTGATAATTTGCTGCTTGGAGCCTACTAAGTCCATGATTCAAGAGATGGTAAACATGTTAAGGGGAAGCTTATTGTTTATTTACCATCTACATGCACTCCTATTTGATTATGACAAAAAGGGGAAGAGTGCATGGATTCAGGGGAAGTTCTTCATCTATATTAGCTTCAGGGGAAGCTTGTGCTTATTGGTTTTGTCATTATCAACTAGGGGAAGATTGTTGGGAATTATACTTTGAGTTGATTATGACAAAACATATTAAAGATGGAGGACCTACAAGACAAAGCTGGAATAACATTAATGCTGATTGAAGATTAGTCAAACAGTATTTAATGCTCAGCTAAAAGATAAAGATCAACATTAATGCTGATTGAAGATTAGTCAAATAGTATTTAATGCTGATTTATAGTTTCCTAATTTTATTTGATCTTATCTTGTCTTGTAAACCCTAACCCCTCTAGTATATAAAGAGGGGTAGGCGTCTAGTATTGATTATCCAGCATAGTTAGAACTCTCCAATGAGAGTCTAATAGAAGAACACACGTGTGTGTATATTAGTTAGCATAGTAATAGATGAATGATCAACATCTATATGTATTAGTTAGTTTATGAATAAAACCTTGTTCATAACATTGTTGTTCTTATTTGTTATTCCGCTGCGTGATCAATGTTATGATATCCTAGATGGGCAAAACGATCTATGAAGCCTACAATTAGGTTTCAACATGTGGTATCAGAGCGGGTTGCTCTTGATATCTAGGATCAAAAGGTTTTGATGTGTCGTGTTGCTGTCCATGATGTTTTTGAAGGCCACAAGATCTGATGTGTTGATATTAGGGTTTTCCAGCAAACCCTAATTCTGAAAAAGATGTGGTTCGATCATATATGTCTCTACTTGATTTGATTTTTGTTAATAAGCTGTTTATTGCATCTGGTAATAATGATTAGTATTGATCTGGGATCAATCGTCATTATTATTGTTACTGGTTATGGTGAGTTGATCCGGGATCAACGATGAACCCTAGCTTAGATACAATAAGCATGTCTTGTTGGCACTATTTCAGAAAGAGAAGAGATTTTGTGTGTTCGGATTATGGAGTGTTCATATTGTTTGTTGTTGCTGCTTGGACCACGATAGTCTGATTTGGAATTTTTAAGTTGATTCTGACAAATGCAGAGAATCAATGAAGTATCTAATTGAGCTCATCAAATGAAGTGGTGAGGTTTTCAGCACGCGCACCTTGACTTATCTAGCTCTGAGGACGGTTGGTGGGGGTTCTTCCCCCACCTAATTGAAGAGAGGTCGGAAGTCAACATGTTGTCTCTTACTCCAATCAGGATCTGGCGTTGGAGGTCGCTACGAGTTTCTTGAATCAGTCGGCTTTGGTAACCTCTTTGTTAGCGGGTTGTTCATCATGGTATCCCGTGCTGCAAAAACTCTTGGATCTTGTTGAATGCCTGAGTCTGTCAATAGTTTGACTGGGCTCCTCTGCATGGAAGAATTTATGGTAAGACTTATGTTGAGATTTGGGATTGTGTCTTAGAGGTGCTTGAAGACTTCTTTTCCTTTGACACTTGATTCTCTAGCAAGAAACAATATCACTACTTGATATCTCTTATTTTGTCCCCTCTCGGTTGGATCCAGCTGGGGGGGGGTTCTCGATCTTGCGCTCTATCGTCTCGACTCCTCTTCAATGAAAACGTCTTAACCATATGAATCATGAGAGCTTTGCATATTTGATAAGATTTAACAATTGCTTAGTAAAGTATCCTTTTATGGTCAGCTATGCAATATGACTTGTTTATTCTCCTTCATGGTCTATGAGGATCTTTGTGATTCAAACTCGGAGAGTGTTGCAGCTGCCTCATATGAAGACTGTAGTTGAGATGAGGACCTAGTCAAGACTGCAGCTTCTAGAGACTTAATGACATTTTTCTCAATAACAGGAGTTGCAACATCTGAGATCGCTTGAGGAAGAATTTGAGGTAGTTAAGCATTGACTTCCTCTTTGATAATTGTCCTTATCATTGAGTCAACGAGTTCTATATACTCCATTTTCTTAGCTTGAGCTTCTTCTCTACAGTCAAAATTATGTGCTTGAATGGCCTTGTTTATTGCTTCTCCAAGTTAGTTATCCATGTAACGATTAACAATAGCAGGAATAGAGGAGGTGTTGAGCATACATCGTTCATCTTGCTTTATCTTTGAAGATTTTTTTCATGTTGGTGACTCTTTCATTGAATTTAAATACAGAAGCCGGAATCCTCTAGAAGAGAAGTATTTGAGGGTGTATGCCTTCAGATGATATTGGTGTTGGAGCTGGTGTTGCATGTTGTAGAAGAGGATTGAAGAATGGAGGTGGTGGAGGAATAGTTGTAGCGAATCTGGATGTGATTTCAGGAACTGCTGTGCATGAGAGTTATGGTTGCAGCATTGAAGCAATTATTTTTTGATGAGTGGGTGTTCAAGATTTAGGAGCTTGCTTGTAAAATCAAAGGAGACAGAAGAACTTTATACAAGTTCATCAGCCTTTTGTGTGTCAAGGACTGGAGTAATAGTCACATGATCGTCTTCCTCTACTTGCTCAAACCTTGATTCGTGAGAGATTTACATTTTGTTGTTTGATGCACCTTGTTCAGCATTTGTCATTGTAGTGTCTTCTTTTCACATAATTCAATTCAAATCTAATACAAAATCCTTAGTGACCTCTTCGTCTTCTTAATCCATACTTCCATTTCTTTCAATCATCATCTTTTTCTTCTTCTTCCTTCATAGTATTCAGTGATGACTGGGATCGAGAATAGGAATCCTTGATTATTGTCTGTCTTCAGTCTATCACTATCAATCTTTCTTTCCTATATTCGCTTCTCATCTTTATTAGTGTCAGTCACCTTCTTGTTTATCATCATCATTAGCATCATCATCATCACCATCATTGCCATCATTACCATCATTATCATCATCACCTTCATCACTTATATCATCAGAATTGTTTTCATCATCTTCACTGTCACCCCAAGACTCTTTCTCACTTTCAGATTCGTATATGGGTACATCAGGAACCCCTGGTATAGTACCAGTTCCTTCATCTTGTACCGAAGTTTTTGTTGCTGCCTCATCAAGGGAAACCTTTGATCTCTGTGTCAACTCACATCTCTTGAGCACTTACGTGGAACTGTGAAAATTGTGTCTTGTTCTTTTTGGTGCCAGCTTAAGTTGTTCAGGCGTTAGTTAATGCATCCTTAGATAACTAAGCTCAATCCTTTGCTTTTGGCTCTTTTTTTGGCAGGTTGCTTCTTTTCATCAGATTTAGCCACACATAGCTTACTCTTGCAGTCTGGTACTTTAGTAGCTTAAACAGTCTTCTTCTTTAGGAGATTTTTTTGAACAACTTTCTTCTTCTTGAACGTTACTTTGGTTTTCGGATCTTTCTGCCAGAAGCAAAAGCATCAGTATGTTGTTTGGTAAGCTTTGGATTTCCAAACATTGATTGGTTTATTAATTCCTTGGGAGATATGGGACCATTTACTTGTGTATCTTCATGTCTGGAGAAGTTACACATCTCATGATAGTAAAACATGGTTATCATCACGAGTAGTGTGTCATAACTTCTTGTTTTTTCTCCTTCGAAATTGAATGTCCTTTGACAATGAAGTAAATCAAGATGATCTGTGTGAATCTAGGGTTATGACATCTTGTTGGTCTTACTTAGCTCTATTGTTTTCTATCGAGATACAGAAAGATCTTCCCAGAGTAGAGACACATTAGTCGTTGTTCTTCTTATAGAATCATTCATAGAGGTTTGAGAACGAGACAGATGGAATCTTGTCCATTCTAGTTTCTTTGAACTTAAGCATTGTGGTAGAAGGGTAGCACTTTCTTTCCTGGTGGTGATGTAAGTAGTTCAAATCATTCACATCACGTTGAGATAGGTGGTTGTCCAAGATCTCTGATGAAAGAGAGAATGTCATGTTCTAGTGGGAGGTCTTCAAACTCTTGTCTTGGATTTTAGGACAGATCTAGAAAATTTCTCTAAAAATTTTAACATCGAGAGAGAATTTCTTCTCGTTCATTGTGAATCTGATGGATGACTTATGAACAAAAATTGTAGCCCAAAATTCTTGCATATAAATGGCAGGAACTTCTGTAGTGATTAGGAATGCTTGGTAAAAGGGAGTGAGAGCAAGAGCATCCATCATGACTTGAAATGTAGCTTCTTTTGGTTTGATGTATGTCTTGAGTCTCATGTTGCATTTCCTAAATTCAAGCAATGTCGCCGGCACTATAGGGGGTTGTTAAATCGCTCTCCTATTGAGGACTCGATTATCACCTCTACATAGAATTGTTAACTCGCCTTCTTTTCTTGTTTTTATTTCGCCTCCTAAATGAGGCTGTTTAAACAGCTCGTGAGGCTAAGTTGTTACTCGCCCTCTCTAAAGGGAGTTATGAATTAGCCTATCAAAGGCAGTTGTTACCTCGCCTCAAGTGAAAGGATAATTGTTAAACTTCGCCTTATCAAAGGGCAGTTGTTTACTTGACTTTAAAAATATACATTTCCACAAAATCAATGAAATGTTGAGCATCATACTTGTTTAAATAACATACATTTATCAGTTGATAAACTTTTGGATCTAGTTCTAACTTACCAATTGCAACCAGGTTCCATGAATATTAAAAAAACAAGATGGTTTAAACATTTCAACACATTCATACAAGAAACCACAAACAAGGAATGCCTTTTATGGCTCAAACACATTCAAGGATGAGAATACTAACGTTCTAGTACAAAACCCACAAACACATTTCACTAAATCCCAAAAACCCAAATTTTCGCAAACAAGAATTAACAAAATCATAAAATGTGTTAACATAAAGAAATTTGTCTTTAACAGAGTGTTTATACACACATAAACTAACAAAACCCCTCATTCAATTTATGGTTTTAATTATATTTGATTTTGACGAATCCTAATTCGAATTTTTGTGTTTTCGAGATCAAATCCGTATTAGAACTTAATTCGCTTGAGAAACACGTTGTTTAGAGGGTGAAGAACAAGTTTTTAGGCTATACCCTTTTTGAATGATATACTACCTGTAATGAAGGAAGCTTGATGGGGTGACGATTTTGAATGAGGGTCTCTGCGGATGGGAATTTATTTTTTTTTTTTTTTGATAAGTGTGTTTGTTTGTGTGAAAAACAGGGTGGGTGAAAGTGTTATAAAACAAATTTCATTTTTGACATTTTTCCCCCTCGAGTTTAATATCCTATGCATTTTTATGTATAAGATCTAATAACCATTTTTAGTTTAACATATGGCACATTTAGTCCCTAATGTTCTAACAAGCTTTGACACAGCAAACTTATTATATTTGCACATATACTCCCCTAAATGCTTTATTACATACATTAACAGTAAGGCTTCACATATAACTAAACTTATTAAACCCCCTTTTATTGTTAACCCATTATTGTTTAAAACCATTTTTCTGTATCACAAAATGGTTTATGAAGAAGATATTTGACATTTTTCCTCCGCAAATCAATGGCCCATTTTTCTATGTTTAAAGGAAGTAAAGTTGTTATTTGAGTGGTCAAATGTACGTAAAAATCATTTTCTGATGAATTAATGTTTATTTTGAAAATCCAACACCATGAAAAATAAGATTTCTACTTATTTGATACATTATGGGGTATGTTACGCTACACTTACGGATTATAGGGATGCCAGGTGTTTGTGTTGCAAGTAATACCAAGCACTTTGCCATGAGTCATTATAGTAGAACCTTGATCAGAGAAGAATTTATTCCCGTTATTGACGGTAAGTGTTCTTTGTTGAAATACTTACCTTTAAGATGTTGAGCCGGGGTGCTATCTGAATTAATAGCAAGCGCATTTTGTCATGTTTTGAAGATTTTGAAATTCCTGCATCGAACTTCTTTTACTGCTCGTATCTTTTAAATGAATTTCTATGGCCGTAATTCGTTATTGATTTTCTAGTAAGGGGTGAGGGGGGGGACCCCCCCACCCCTTGCCCAGAGATACATATTTTTATATTATTTTAATGATTCATTTAATTTTTTATTTTCTTTTTGAAACATTTATATAAAGAAAAAATATTTTTGTGTTTTTGTGGTTTTTTCTTGAGTACATATGATTACAGGATAGAGTACCACCATCACTCATTTAGTTGTATCACCTGTTAGATGTTTCATGCTTTCCAGAGAATGCTTACTCATACCGAATCTTTTCGATTAAGAATTGAATCTTTTTCTTGGCAAATGTGTGGTAAAAGATGTCAGACCGTGGTATTCAGTCCCGGACAACAGTATAGCTCCACGTTTCTATTCTATCACTTGCTTTTTATAAAATGGTAGACGTAATCGATGTGCTTTGGTTTGTTTTTCGAGTGTTGAAAATTGTTGCAACATAGAGCATAGCACCTCTTGTTGTAGACTGTACAGAGGAATCTTATGGAATCAAAACGCCCATAATCTATTAGCACGTGAACTCATCCATAGGATTTGAAGCACAACCCAGATAAGCAATCTTTATTCCTCTGTACTTGAGATGGCCAGTTGCAGTTTTGCTTCTTTGAAGACCACAGACTTACAAGTTTATCACCCTTTGAAATGTAAGCTCTACCTGATGTTACCGCGTTCTAGTGCCTGTCAACCTTTGTGGGTCGACATCTGCATTTGCTGTTAGTGACATATCGGATGTCTCTTTCGTGTTATAGAGACCCATGTTAATGGTTCCCTTTAGGTATCGAAAGATCTGTTTAACCGCATTTAAGTGCTTTTCGCTAGGCTTTGCCAGATACCAGGCACATAAGCAGACTGCATAAATAAGGTCAGGTCTGCTGGATGTAAGATACATAAGGGATCCAATCATGCCACAGTAAAGTGTAGCATACACGGGTTTCCCCTGTAGATCTTCATCCAGTTTACTCTTTTCTACCATAGGTATGTCTATAGATTCACTAAGAACCATAATACACTAGTTTTTAATAATCTTCAGAAGCATATTTGATGGGTTTATAAAGTTGCCTCTGGGACTTTGAGAATTTTGTAATCCTACAAAAGAATTGACATCTGCCCCAATCATTGACATTTTGACACTTAATGGTCATCTGATAGCTATACTATTTTCATGGCGTTCATTAGTTGGACGAAAATATTTATATCGTCAAATAAATTGTACTAGTAATAAGTCTGTTTCCCAGACATTGCCGATGTTAAAGAGTGTTGGATTCAATGCTCCTTTGGAGAATTGTTGTGAGATTAGGAAGATTGACAAACACGTCGTACATGCCGATGGTGATTGTTTGAGACCTGTAAGGGGCCTTTTTGAGCTTGAGTTAACATGATATGGGTTGTTCTAATCAACAAATCCTTTGGTTGGGAAAGTGACCTCTTCTTTGATGCTCGATGTAGACGCCCAAAATTATACTGTTTTAGGTGGCCGTATTATTGTGTATATTTGAATCATTTCTCGTTGAACTTTTCGATACTTTCTTGCATGAATTAGCTTTGAGGTCACATTGAAGACATCTCAAGATAAAAAAGGAACAAAGCTCAAAGTGTTTACACATATTGGATATATCAAGAGATAGATACAAGAAAAAGAATATCTCATGCTGTAAAGCTGTATGTGCGCTGCACGTTTACCAGTGTGAGCCGCACTTGTTCTATCAAACTAGTGAAGAATTAAATGAAGATTGAATACTACTGCATTAACTCCCCTAAGTTACGCTGCCTCAAATTATACTTTTGCGCCACACTTTCCACTTAAGCTTTTATTAACAATACATTTTATCACTAAGTTACGCACACAAAAAATATCTCGTGTGCGCTCGCACTTTTACCTCATCAGCCTGTAAATAAAGAACAAATTTCACACAGTTTAAGATCACAATCAATTCCAATAATCATTCACTCATTCATCCTTCTTCATCCTTTCATACAACAATCTCACACACCACTCCCCACATCCACCAAGCATAAACACCACACCCTTTTAAAGATTCGAGATCAAATGATCAAGAATGAAGTAGAATATCATATAGTATATTGGAATAATGGAAATTCATGTTGAATCATCTTATGTTATGAACACCTCATAGCCAATGAGAGGCTAAATCCTCTCTATGACTAATCAGTGACGTTATGATAATGTATAAGTGTTTGTATGATCATTGATCTTTTTAATTCAAGCTTATGTTGAATCCTATGTATATTCTTATCTTTTCGATTATATTATCATATCAGGTATAGGTCGAAAGACCCGTTATGATCTATGTGGTTTTAAAGATCTTGTCTTTGATCTTATCGGCTGTGCCGTGGAGAAATCCACTTGAGATAAATTGATAAACAAATAAGTTTTGATTTAAATAATGTACTAAATATTTGAGTGACACATTTTGGTCTCAGTCTTACTAAAATATAATGTTCTGAGTTATTAAGTGTTAATTTGTGAAAACGTTTTCTGATGAGAAATCCTTTTTATAAGTTAAAGGTTTCATCTTTGAGGTCTTAATCATTTCCAACACTTATGAATTATTTTCAACTATCTAAGTAGTCATCTTTACTATCACTGATAAAAAGTTATTTACAAAATTGTTAAAGTCTATTTTCTTCTTATTATTTGAATACTACTTAAATCCCTGTGGACGACCTGGTCTTACCTAAAAGGTTATACTACATACGTGGGTTATACTTTTACCCGTGTGTTTTCCTATAATAAAATTGGTATTTTTAGTCATTATAAATTTAAATCTTTTGAAACACATCAAAGTTTTTGGCGCCGTTGCCAGGGATTTTTAAGTTGTTCTGTAGTCAACTCTGGAAAATTACTTTAACTCCCCCTCTTTTTCAAAATCGCCGTACAATTTTCTGGCAAACTGACCCAAAAAAATTTCTCCTTTGGATGCATACACGTGCTTCCAATTCTGAACTTGTTGAACCTTTACCTGAACCTGAACGCACTCTGAATCAAAGACTTCGTCGACGAAACAGAAGAGTTCCATACGATCAAAGAAACAATCCACGCAACACCCGAGAATTGTCTATTCGTCAATTCTCGACATCAATCACTTCCGTCACTTTCTTGATATTCTTCGAAATTACGATCCAATAGATTATGAACCCATGTGGGCTGCCGACCGTGTTGTCGCTCCGACTCCCAGTTCCGCAATCAATATTCCTGAAACCGCTAACGAATTTGCCATTAAAGGTAACCACTTGACTCTTGTCAAAGGAAACCAATTTGATGGTAGAACCAAAACCGATCCTCATAAACACATTCATGAATTTCTCAGAATCCGCGATATGTTTAAATATAGAGATACCGAGAACAAAGCTGTCCGCCAGATGATGTTTCCCCTATCACTCACTGGAGAAGCAAAAACATGGCTGGACGAGCTTAACAGATGAGCTATTGAAACGTGGGATGAACTTCGAACTGCTTTCATTAGCCGATTCTTCCCCCAATTCTTTTCGACCGACTCCTCGAAGAAATCCGAGCCTTTTCTCAATATGAAAACAAATCTTGAACCGATGCTTGGCTTCGTATGAAGGAAATGCTCCGAAACTGTCACGGTCATAATATGTCCAAAGGTAATATTATCAAAATCTTTTATCATGGTCTCAGCAAAATAACCCAGGAAGTTCTAAATGCCGCTGCTGGTGGTATTTTCCTCTATAAAACACCAAATCAAGCTTATCAGCTTCTCCAAGACAAAGTCTTACTCAAGCTCGATTGGGCCAAAAATCAAAAAACCAAATCGTCTCTTAAGAAAACTGTTGCTTTCGCCGATGAAGGTAATTATAATTCAGATACTGACAAAATTATGGCTCGAATGGATGCCATGACCGTAAAAATGGAGGCTTAGTACAAAGAACTCCAATCTCGTGCTAAACAACCAACACCCGATCTTAACGATGATGACATACCTATGTCTCGTGAAGAAGAAGCTAAATTCATGCAAACTTTCCGTAAAACTTATTTTTACAATGATTACCGCAACCGAGACTCTAATCGCGATAATTGGCGTTCAAGCGGACGGAATGATTACAATCGGGACAACTACCGATCCAACACCGATGACAAACCGTATGATCTTCAAAGACAGTTCAACAATTTCATGAAATATCGACAATCAACCAACGCTTTTGTCAAAGAAACTTTCATGGACCTCAAAACTCAACTCGAAACAGTAGCCAAAAATCATCAAGATTCAATCCAAAACCTCGAAAGTAAGTTCGACAGACTCGCTAACAAGCAATCTGGTCGACCTTCTGGATCTCTTCCAAGCAACACTCAACCAAACCCACAAGGTAGAAACTCTAAAGCTTACTAACCACCGCAAGCTCGTAAAGAGCATGTGAATGCCGTATTCACAAGAAGTGGTAAATCCTATGATCCACCAGATAACCCGAATGATCAACAGAACAATAACTAAAACCCTATCAACTTCGATAGCAATGATGATGACGATGAACCTACACCACAACCAAAAATCAACCCACAAAACCAGTCAAAGAAACACCGTTACCCAAAACATACAAACCAAAAATTTCGTATCCTCGACGCCGAATAAAAGAAAAAATGGAGGCCTAATTCGAAAAATTCCTTGACATGATCCGAGCCGTCCGAATTAACATACCTCTTGTTGACGTCTTAGCTGGAATGCCTAACTATGGCAAATTTCTCAAAGAACTCATAAGCAACAAACATACAATCGAACAAATTTTTGCCGCTTTCCTAAGAAATGAAAGTTCAGCGATGATCCAAAATAAAGTTCCACCAAAACTCGGAGACCCAGGAAGTTTCCTTATTCCATGTAATTTCAACAAAACCTTCTCCTGCAATGCTTTAGCCGATCTTGGTGCTAGCATTAACCTTATGTCGTATTCCTTATATGCAAAACTATATCTCAAAACTCTTAAACCTACCAAAATGAGCGTAAGATTAGCAGACAGATCATTCTAATACCCTATAGAATAGCTGAAAATATGCTCGTTGAAGTTGGCAAATTCACCTTTCTTGCCGATTTCGTTATTCTCGAAATGAAAGAAGATAGCAAAGTTCCCCTCATCTTGGGACGACCCTTTCTTCACACTGCTGATGCAGTTATTCGAGTTAAACAAAAACAACTTAATCTTGGAGTTGGAACCGAACGAATGATCTTTAATATCGACTCTGCGATGAAATACTCTTACTCAAACGATGATACATGTTTTAGTATTGATGTTATCGATGAACTCTTAGAAGAAGATTTCGACGCTCTTAGAACAAAGGAAGCAAAATCCTTCATTCCATCAAAGGAACCCTTCCCGAAGAAGAAATCTTTTCTGAATTTGATAAATTCATGGCAATGACTGCTGATGAAAATTCTGAATCTGAATCCGACACCGAAGAACCACCATTCGAGAAAATCACAATCAACACCGATTATAAAATCAAAACATCTCTCGAAGAACCTCCTACAGATCTTGAACTCAAACCTCTTCTTGATAATTTAGAATATGTATTCCTGGAAGAACCATCTTTTCTTCCTGTGATCATATCATCTAAACTCTCAGCTCAAAACAAAAGCAAACTTGTATCCATCCTTAAAAAGACATAAGGAATCCTTTGCTTGGAAAACGACAGACATTCCTAGTATTTGTCCATCATTCTGTAAACACAAGATACAACTTCTGGATGACAAGAAACCAGTTGTCCAAAAACAAAGAAGGTTAAATCCAAACATGCAAGAAATTGTTAAAAAATAAATCATGAAACTCTTAGATACCGGTATTATTTATCCAATTGCTGATAGCCCTTGGGTTAGCCCTATTTACTGTACCAAAGAAAGGTGGTATTACAGTTGTCACCAACGAAAATGATGAACTTGTCCCAACAAGAACCGTCACGGGTTGGCGAGTATGCATAGGTTATCGTAAACTCAATAAAGCAACCGCAAAAGATCATTTTCCTTTACCGTTTATGGATCAAATGTTAGAAAGACTCGCAGGAAATAAATATTTTTGTTTCCTTGATGGTTTTTCTAGATATTTTCAAATTCCTATCGATCCTATGGATCAAGAAAAAACAACATTCATATGTCCTTTCAGAACATACGCTTATATGCGAATGCCTTTCGGGCTATGCAATACCCCAGCTACATTCCAAAGATGCATGTTGGCAATCTTTCACGACATGATCAAAGAATCCGTTGAAGTAATCATGGGCGATTTCTCCGTCTTTGGAGACTCTTTTGACAAATGCCTAAACAACCTCGATAAAATGCTCCGGCATTGTAAATATGCTCATCTTGTCCTTAATTGGGAAAAATGTCACTTCATGGTCAAAGAAGGAATTGTGCTTGGACACAAGGTGTCTGGCGCAGGACTTGAAGTCGACAAAGCAAAAATTGACGTAATCTCAAAACTTCCACCCCCTACTAATATCAAAGGTGTTAGAAGCTTTCTTGGACATGCCGGTTTTTACCGACATTTCATTAAAGATTTCTCGAAAATTGCCCGACCTCTAACTAAGCTGCTTGAAAAAGATACTCCGTTTGAATTTGACGATGAATGTCAAAAAGCATTCAAATTATTGAAAGAGAAACTCACATGTGCTTCTGTGATCGTAAACCCAAACTGGAATCTTCCGTTTGAACTTATGTGTGATTCAAGTGATTTCGCAGTTGGAGCTGTCTTATGTCAAAAAGATGGTAAAAACTTTCACCCAATCTACTTCGCAAGCAAAACTCTAAATCCCGCTCAACAAAAAGACACCGTAACTGAAAAAGAACTTATGGCTATAGTTTTTGCATTCGACAAATTTAGATCCTATCTTATTCTGTCAAAAACTATTGTTCACACCGACCATTCAGTTCTAAAGCATTTATTCAAGAAACAAGACGCAAAACCCCGTCTTATTCATTGGATACTACTCTTACAAGAATTTGACATAGAAATCAAGGATATAAAAGGTACAGAAAATGTCTTTGCCGACCACTTGTCCCGAACTGAAAATGACAAAACAAGCGGTGACAGTGAAGTGGATGATAACTTTCTTGGAGAAACCCATATGGAAATTAACACCAGAAATGAACCATGGTTCGCAGGTTTTGCAAACTACTTGGTAGCTGATATTATACCAAAAGGGATGGCGTACCAACAAAAGAACAAATTCGTCTCTAACCTCAAACACTACTTCAGGGAAGAACCCTACCTCTTCAAAGTATGTTATTCACTTCATAACATATAACATACACGAATCGAACTAGAAATGAGAAAGAGAGTGAGTTGTTTAGAGAGAGAAAGAGGAGAGAGAAATGAGAGAGAAAAGAGAAAAGATATTTTTGATAAAATGAAACAACTTACTTTTTCTAAAGAAGAAAAAGCTTATATACCCCGTCGCGTTAAATGACGCGCGGGATATTTAACTAGGACCCGGGCTCGGGTTTTGCTTGGGATTAAACCCGAAACATATACAATATTAGATTAACTATCGAGCCCGATTCCCGATATTATACTATTACAACATTAACTAATTAAAGACCGAAGCTCCATCGTAGAGTGACCGAACTTCCTTGTTCGACTCAATAAATTGAGGCTAACAATCTCCCCCGAAGTGAGGTCTTGAACACGGGAACGAGCTTCCTTTATTGACTCAATAAAATTGAGGCTAACATAGCTTAAACCAAATAAGCTTAAAAAGCTAAACCCAAACCCAATAAGCTAAGACCTATAATCCTAAGGCACCTAATAAGCTAAAAGATCACAAATAAGCTGGAATGAACTTATGAATCTAGCAGTACTAACTTTAAAGTTAGTACTGCCTTTTGAAAAGTAGTACTGACATGGC
>BQNB010144685.1:5595-16822 GCA_026074375.1 Tanacetum coccineum
GTTGTTGAAGTTGTTGAAAATATCTAAAAATATCTTTTCTCTTTTCTCTCTCAACTCTCTCTCTAGTTTCTCTCTTTACATAACTCATCTTTCTTTCTCCTTTCTAGTTCCGATTTCGTGATCGATTGTATGAAGTGAAGTGTTAACGGGATCCTACAACTTAACTACCTTTTACTAAGGCATTTACATTCTTCGTTACTTAAACTTACGGCATACGCATCTACTAGTGGTTTAAGTTTAGGCAACCTATAGTGGAAACCTACTTCTCTTAGACCGAAGCTCTGATACCAAGTTGAAACGCCCCTTTCCATACTCGATATTTGACCCGAAATTGAAAACTTTTGAGGAAACGTTTGACCGGGAATGACCTTGTGTCATTTCTTTATATACTTTTTAAAACACATTACAATTAGACCCTTGAAATTTTCATTATCATAAAATAGACTCCATAAGCTTTCCAACGATATAAAGAACTCATTCTAACTCCTTACGGTTTGCATTTTATGACGAAAACAAAATTAACAAAAACCTTATATGAAATGAGGTTACGCCGTAACCTTTATGGTTACTCCATAAACACTATTCACCCTTTATGTTACGGCGTAAACAAAAGATTACGCCACTACAGAAGGTTATTTAACCCCCAGTAGACACCTTTCTACTCAAAACTCAATTACATCAATCTGAAACATTATAAGACCTTCCAGAACTCATTAACATACATAAAACATCATATTAATAAGTATTTGTGGTCTAAATGACTCATGAACACATACTATACGAGGGATACCAAACACCCCATTTTGACCCGCTTTCAAATACAACTTACAAAACCATTACTTTCAAAACTAAGACTTGCACTTGACAATTTAACAAAAATGTTTATATACCATTTTACGACTCATTTACAGTTTATGAATACCATGTACTTGACTCGATGAATCAATGGGGGTTCAAGGTTGATTAAGCTCGGCATCCACTACCACATTCATACACATAACCAATACCTTTAACCCGCGCCCAAATCCTAAGCCTTCACCAAGGCCTTACCTTTATGGCTTTGAACCTACAAAACATTAAGCATATAAACCGTAAAATTACACTTAGTAAGTAACCCGATATATAACATATAATCATATATACATCATCACATTATCAACATAACATTTGAACTTAGTCCATATGACGAATAGTCTATCCAAACTCGCATATCATTCATTAGCACCATAGCAACTATCACATACATTCTAACCATAACATAACAATGATTCATACTAATCATACATCTTTAATACAACACAAAGTACATACCTTAGTTAGTCTAATGTCATTAAACTAACACTCATATATCTAATCATCAAACCTCTAGCTTATGTCTAATCTAATCAAGGTTCCTATACTCTTAATACATTCAATCACAACATAAACATGATAAAACATACATATAACACATGTTATAATCCAAGTTACTTACCTCATTCCAAGCTACTCTCAATAAGGCCATCATCATCCTGCTTCCTAAACCATAACCATTAACCATTCAATATTACAAAATAATAGATTCTAAGGGATTATATGACCCATTCATACACTCTTCATCATTACTTAACATCATATGATCATACTTTGATCATATGATGAAACCTTCATTTACTAATTTTACTAAAATTATAAATTAACCTTAACCCAATATCATGAATACGTTAATTATGGTTTTAGAAACATAATTACCCAAACCCCTAATTTGGGTTACAAGAACCCTATTCTTAATTTACTAACTAGACTCAAGATATGGAATTACTTACTTAGAGGATCATTTCTAAAGATTAACTATTGAATTGAACCCTTAATCAACATTTAATTGCTCTCTAGAAAATCTTTGTCTACTCTCTTCTTTTTCTTGGTTCGTCCCACAGCACACACCAATGAGTTCCTGGAAGACTCAAGGGAATTCTTCTAACTTAAATTAGGTGCTAGATCGACATATTGGCAGGAATGGTCCCTTAAATCATACTATTTCATAATTGGCCACTTCATCTCATGTAACTCATTTTCCATTTGATAACTTGGTCCCTTAAGTCTATATCTTTCATATTTGTGGCACATGATAGTTTCTATAACCATTTACATAATATTATGTTGACTTATGGTTTGACTATCCAATCACGTAACGTCTTTCAATCTAATAGAAGCCATAGTCAAACTATTCCAATGGCATTTTTGTAATTAAATACTTATAAACCAGTTTTAGGGTGTTACAGTTCTTAACCATTATCATGTATCTATCATCTATTAGGAATGCTTAAGTCATAATCCGTATTTATACGAATAAGAATACATGAGCCTATTGAGTACATACACATATACACTTAGAGAACGTTTTATCAAGTCACGAAATATTTAAACAGTCTTTAATTATAATGTTGAATGTTATAATCAATTTATAAAAAATTTATTAACAAGTAAAAGACTTGTTAATATAAAACCGAAACCTGTAGGGTTGTTTGTTTTGGACCGACCAAACAAGGAGAAGGAAGGGAGGTGAATGTTGATTTTCCAAAGATGAGGAGGTGTTGATTGTGACTTGAAGGACAAGTTGTTTGGATTATATAAACACCCATTTGGATTAAAAATCACACAACACTATATACAAACTAAATAACCAAAAAGAAAAGTCGGCTTCCCTTTTCTTTTGATACCTTTGATTGACAGGCAATAAAAAAACCCAAAAGGATTTGCTTTGATAGAGTGTTTCGTTGTGTGTTTTCGTGATATAACTAACATTCACTGTTTTTGTTTAACGTGTAATGTGTGCATCCCTTATAGGTGATTTATTTTAATCACTAAAAGTTTTCGTTAAAAAATCAAGAATCAAGATTTAAATCAATTGTCTTAGTAATTTAATTGATAAGAGGTTAGTAAATCTTTATGTGCTTATTATTATGCTAATTCTTATACATCAAACAAGATCCTATAAGAGATACTTTTCATTGCGTACTCGTAGTATAAAGGTTATACTTTTTTGTTAAATCCCATAAGTGGCATCACGAGTCATTGTTTGATGTTATGTGCTACACCACAATCGTAATTTTTGACCTAAAAGAATTATTTTTGTAGTTTTCTTAAATTTGATTTTATATGCCCTTAGGGCGATTTTTAACTTGTTAATTTAAACATTAATGGTATTTAAAAATAAGTTTTAGAAAACTCTCGATCGGTTTTTTACGTGTTTTAAACGAGAGATTTTTACATGTTACAAATCTATTGTTTTGAAGGCTTATTAATTTGTTTAATTGTGGTCTAATAATCCATGAAAATTACATGCATACTTCTCATGGATGATAAGCCATATTCTTGATTTTTATAAGTGAATTGGTTAATTGTTAAGATGGACTAAAATTGCATATTATCCGGTCATAGGTCTTTTGCAATTAATTAATTTTGATGTATGTGTACTACATGTTTTAGACTCGTTCTAATAAAAAGTGAGAGCTTTTTGACACTCCAAAAGTTAGGAAATAATCCTTCTTTGTAATGAAGATGAAGACCACTTATACTTATATGAACAACGTGTTTATTGTTTTCTTTATTTATTGCAATATAAGAGTTTGTCTTTTTTTCTACCCTTTTATGCCTGTTGTTTATTTGTTTAATATTATATTTCGTGTGACTTGATTTAATTTTGCAAAAGGATTTTTGAAATTAAATAGACATAATACTATCAAATTTTGATTTAATTAAACTAATATTCTTGCGAGTTTATGTGTCGTTAAGGGTTGAATTTATACCATAATTGGCCCCTACGACAAACTTTTTGATACATTGATTTAATAAAACTTTAATTATAGCTTAAGGGTTTTTGCACTAATTTTATTAATGATGAAATTTGTTTAAACAAATATATTGCATCTGTTAAATGCATTGCATTTGAGGTATCTCCTGATAATGCTTGAAGTCTTGCCCTACCTTGTTACGATACTATACTCTATAATTTTCTCCCGCGAGACATATGTACATTAGTTGTAACATTAGGGTTTAAATGACCTATAATCTTTTCCTGTGCCACTACATGCTTCAGCCTATGAAGTAATTATTGAAAGAACTTGTGTTTTATGAAACTTAAAGAGTATAATATAGGGTTTGGTTATTCTTTATTGTTTTCCCGCGATAAAGTGTGTACCTAAAAAGTTAACAAAAACGTTTCTTAACTTGTGCTACGAAGATGTATGCATGCTTCTTCGTGCACCTTTTTGATACGCGTTTTCTTATGAAAATATTAAATACCCTATTTGAAATTTAAGTCTTTGCCATCCAATTGGGCGAGGACACTTGCAATTGTTTTTTTACTCTATGGTCAGACCTAAGGTAAACTACAACCCAAGGTGAATTTTCTCTATAAGATAATCCCATGTTAATTTTCACACGTTCTTGCATTGGATGACTTAATCGAGTATGGTTGGTCAAACTTTCTACCCGAGGCATAAGATGAGACGAACCATGTCACATGACATTAGTATATCGTTGCTAATGACACGAGTCTTGTAAATCCTGGTAATGCAATTATCGCCCACCGCTTACATCTTGCACACACAAGAATTACCAGAGTCGTAAGACTACCATGATGAGTGGGAGTTCAAGTAGTATCTTAGTCTTTAAGTAAGTTAATTGTTTTTCTTTAAAAACATGTGTAGTTTGTTGATCCCAGTTAACTTCTAATGATCGAATTCCTTAAGCTTGTTTAAGGTTTAGTTATGATAGACAAATCTAACATAACTTAGTTTAAGAAACTTTGTTTGATAATACTAAAGATTATACGGAATCTAATCTTTAATATAATAAGAATTCTTCAATGAAACATTAACACAAAACAATATAATTTCAATAATAAAAGCTCCAATATTATTATTACAAATAATACGAATATTCTCCTAGTAATAGGGTTACAAAACCTTGAAGCTATGAATTATACAACTAAGATACATGAAACTCTATGCCCTAGACCTCCTTTTATACACCAAAGAGTCCTAGTCGATTTACAATATGTTACTAAAACTTAGATTATTCTCAAAGATCTATTCTATAAATACCAATCCTTATCTCATAAGTAATCTTGATCTTCAAGCAATCTTTATCTTTTAGCAGTTGTAATCTTTCAGCAGTTGTAACTTTGTATCAGCAACATTAACTCTTAACAAGCAGTAGTAACTTATACACCAGCAACATTAACTATGTATAAGCAGTAGTAACTACTTAGAATATTTTCTTCAATCTTCACCAGCAGTACCAACTTTACTCTAGCAGTACTAACATATACTAGCAGTAGTAACTAGCAGTATTAATATACACTAGCAGTAGTAAGTTACACTAGCAGTAGTAACTATGAACTAGCAGTACTAACTACTTAGAATATTTTCTTTAGAGTTAATGAACAGCAATAAGTTTTACTTAGCAGTAGTAACATAAATCTTAGCAGCAGTAACTTCAAGATCATCATGAAGTCTTTTAATCCCAACAATCCTCCCCTAAACTTGATATTCTCCTTCAAAATCTTAAGTTTCTTCATTAAAAGCTTTATTAAACGCCCATAAGATGCATCCAAACACTTCATTGCTTCTTGAGTAGTCTTGTGAAAGTTTAAGAAGCGATATACAATTTCACTGAAACGATCACATTGAAGCTTCTTGTTTAACATATCAGTAATTGTAGCAGGTGTAAGGGGATATCTCTTTTCTACTAGCATATGAATGTGCATATGTTGCATCCTTAAAGAATGAACTCCACATGAGTCATATATTTTCTAATCCAACATGTGGATCAAAAATTATCTTTAGATCACCCCATATCATTCTCTCATAGCCCTCCTCTGGCCTTGTTGACCCATGCTTAGCTTTTACTAACTTGTATAAAGTTTCTAAATCTTCCCTGTCAAAGTTTTTGAGCATATGACTAAAGACTAAGTACATCTTTGAACTTCCATTAGCCTTGATTATCTGGTAATAGGTTTTCTTCCCTTCTTTATGGATCTTGTATTCAACAATGCTTGGAGGCTTAGTTGCCAAAGGAATAACATCAATTCCTACTTCCTCTTTATCAAGAATAACTTTTATTAGTCTTTGAAGCTCTGTTGTTTCATTATCCTCATCTACCTTTTGCTTCTTGATAGACTCTTGTTGAAGATCTTCTCCTGCTCTCTTAGAACTTCCTTATGTTCTTATCTCACTGCTTATGGTCTTACTTCACTGCCTTCTACCAATTCTGTCTCCATATCTACAAATGTGTTTACCCTCTTCATAGCTTTGTCAAATAACTTCTGAATATCATCAAAGCTTTTGTTCTTCAACTAATTGTGCTTGTATCCAGCCATGTTTTTTAGATAAGTAGACATTGTATTTCTCTTTTGAGCTTTAGTTGATGGTGTGTTCCTCTTTTCTTTTACTCTTATTGCTGCAAAGTGTTTCTTTCTTGCTTCTAAGAGTTGTACAAACAAATTGGACTTCTCTTTAATACTCAACTTCTCTTGTTCTTTTACTTGCATTTATTGAGCCATTTGATAATCATCATCTATCATTGCTTACACATTATCCCATGAAACAATGTTGGCTTCTTCTTCTCTTTGTCTTACAAGCCTATATTCTTCCTCTTCTTCAGCTTGTAGCTTGAAGGCAAGTTCTTCATCAAGCATCAATTGATCTTTCTATGACAATTTCTTCACAGGTTCTTCTACCATGATTCCTTTACCCTTGTCCTGAACCTTAACCTATGATGGTTGTTGAGAAGAAACTATTGGTGTAGTTGTTTTCTCCTCTTCATGAATAACAATCCCTTTAGCCTTAGGTCTTGTGCTGGCAGTTGTAACCGTTGTAGCAGCAGTTGTTGGTAGTTTAGCACTTTTTAGTTCAACAAGTGCTTTAGCCAAAGTAATCTCATCATCAGTTATAACAGTTGTTGTAGTTATAGCAACACTAACTGGAATTGTACTAGCAGCTTTAACAGCAACTTCACTTTCAACAACCACTTCATCACCAACTAAGTCATGTACTCCAAACATATATGTATCAGCATCAAAATGTGTACTAGCTAAGTTAATTCCTGCATCAGTACCAATATCAGCTATCCTCCCCTGTTTAGATGCATCTTCCTTACCCAAACCTTTTTCATCAGAGGATTTCACTCTTCTAGACAAACCAACCTTGTATAATCTTTTAAGCCCATGAGTTCTTGATCCACCTTTCTTCTCTAGTCTCTTGACCCTCCTTTTCAAACTTGTAATCTCCTGAGCTTGAGAGGCCTTAGTTTTCTCTAGATCAATAACTCTATTTTGCAAATTGGTACATAATTCCATCAATTCCTCAAGTTTCAGTATATCCTCACCACTTCAAAGTGTGTTACCTCTTGCAAGCAGTGGATCATTGGAAAGTTTAGATACATTCTCAGACCTAGTTTGAGCAATTGTATCCCCTATTGTTTCTTGGCGCCTAGGACCACTTCCTGAACTAGTTCCTAAGGAACTTGGTTTATTAAGTGTTGCCTTAGATTAGGCCTTATTGATGTTACCCCTATTATGCTCTGCATCTAAGCTAGTAGCAGTAGTTGCAGCCCTTTACAAACTGTCATCCATCTCCTCATTAACAGTCTCATCTGCTACATTGGTTATAGGACCACTAGACCGAGGTACCTCTGTGTCCTTTCTCTTTGACCTTCTTGATCTTTATTTCTTTTGAGGTTGAGATGTTGATGGTTGAATAATAGTGGGTGTGTGATGGGGATCAGTTAGATTTACTGAACCTTCACCTATTTCTTCTTGAGCTTGTACCTTCATTATTTGAAATAAGGGTGTTTCTCTTCTAGAAAAGCCTTTCCCTAGCCTTCTCATGTTTCCAAAAATCTTCTTAGTATGAGAGGGTGTAACATATATCCTTTTATGATTTGACATTCCTTCCAGTTGTTTCTCTAAAAATACTTGTACAAATCTTGGATACATCAAGAATTAACTAGACATATTCTCCAAATTCTTCATCATACTTTCAAAAATGTATTTTGAAAAGCTAAACTTCTGGTTTGTAGCTAAATAGATTATTGTAGAAGCCATAGTGCTAATAAATTCATTCCATGCAGTAGTCTTAGCACTTAGGCATTGCAAAATAGTATGAATAAGGAATTTCCATTGAGGAGAAAAGAGTGCCTTATAGAATGTAAGCTTATATGAAAGTTTTTCATACCCCATCCTTGTAAGTTTTTAAAAAATGATAGCATTTGGCAAGCAATCTGTACCTTCCTCATCATTCAGTTGAAGGTTACGTCTAATAGATGTTTCAGTAATGATTATCTTCTTCCCATCTACTAGGGCTTGTAACTGTATTTCCCCATTGACAGTTTTTACCTTGATAGTAGCCCAGAATTGTTTAATGCACGAAGTAAAGATAGTAGGATTGATCGTTAGTGCATATCTTATAGGGTTTGCATTCAGAAAATCCACTATCTGCTCAAACCCTTCACTTTCAGTGGGTTCAGTGCGGTTTTTTAGACAAAAACGCGACACTCAAATTATGAGTATTCAGGCGCTACAAACTGTAGGGTTTTGTTCTTGTGTTGGTTTTGATGACAAAATGAATGAATTGAGTTAGGGTTTATTGAGTATTTGAGAGTATATGAGTTATTTTAATTGATTTGTTGTGAATTTTGAAACGTTTAAATCGATGAAGTATTTATGATTAATACCCTCAACAGCATTAATTGGTTACACCAGTTAAAGGTTTACAGTCAGTTGTAAGTTTTGCCTAGAAGCATTTAACCTTTACATAGCCGTAGTAAGTTTATGCCTAGAAGATTAACTTTCAACAAGCTTTCATCAGTAGTAATGTTATAGCCTTTCCTCAGTAGCATTAACTTTGACGTTTACCTTTGCTTTTAACTACGCAATTCAGTCCCATACACTCTTTGTTTTTAATATATTCAACTCTCTTTCTATTTATCAACTCACCACTTCTCTCAATTCTTTTTCTCACCAAATCACTCTGTCTATTTTTTTTATTTCACATAGCTATCTTTTTGTTTTTCAACTCACATATTCTCTTAATTCTTTTACTCACCAAATCACTCTTTCTGTTTTTATACATCTCTATTTATGTTTTTATTCTCACCAACTCTCTTAATTCTTTTTCTCAAAATTTTCATAATGTTAATTATACCAGCAGTATTATGTATAACTAACAGCATTAACTCAGGAGTTTAAGTACAACTAGCAGCACTAATTATACTTAACAGCAAAAACTTTTATTGACATGAATAACAGTACTAATTCATACAAAACTCTACAAAAACATAAAGAGATAAAAGATTTTTAAGGATGTGTTTAGGCAGGTTCTTCTATACTGGCAATTTCAAGAAGATGTGTAACCTAGTACATCAAAAGATTTTGTATAAGTAAATCTGGCAAACATTCTTGTCAGTGTATGAGTGATTTTACACCTTTGAATCAACTTCTTTTCATTGCTGTTCCGTAATTAAGTTGATGTCTAATCTCTATATGCTTTGTTTTTGAATGAAAAACAGGATTTTTAATTATGCAAATAGTACTGTTATTATCAATAAAGATCTTGGTATGCTCAAAATTATACCCATAATCAAGGAGTTGATTCTGAATCCAAAGAACTTGTCCACAACAACTTGAAGCAGCCACATGTTCAGCTTCTGTTGTGGAATTTACAACCAATGTCTATTTCTTGCACTGCCATGATATTAATATACTTCCAAGGAATTGACAACCCCCCGTTGTAGACTTCCTATACAAGCTTGCTCCAGCATAATCACTATCAATGTATGCTACCAAATCACAAGGAGAATCTTTTGGATACCAAAATCCCAATTTTTGTTGACCTTTTAAGTACCTAAAAATTTTTGTACAGCATGAAGATGTGAAACCTTTGGATTGACTTGGTATCTAGCACATGCACACACTACAAACATGCTTCCAGGTCTTGAAGATGTAAGATACATCAATGAACCAATCATTGACCTATACATATGAACATCTACTTCTTCTCCATCTTCATTCTTGAGTAGAGGCTTTTGAGTTTCCATTGGTGTGCTTGTAGTCTTGACTTCTATAAACCCAAATTTCTTTAGAATTTCACCAACATATTTATCTTGACTAATAAATATGCCATCCTTCTTCTGCTGCACTTGTAATCCCAAAAAGAATGTAAGTTCTCCCATAGAACTCATCTAAAATTTTTTATGCATCAACTTCTCAAATGCATTGCACAGCTCCTTCTTTGTTGAACCAAAGATGATATCATTCACATACACTTAGACCAACAAAATATTACCTTTGTACCTTTTGATGAATAAGGTTTTGTCAATTTCCCTCTTTGAAACTCATTGTCCAACAGTGTTTTTTCAACCTTATACACTCTATCAGGAAAGTTTGGATCTTCAAATCCTGGTGGTTGACATACATACACCTCTTCTTCAATCTTTCCATAGAGAAAAGCACTTTTTACATCCATTTGATACGCCACATCATCTTTAAATGAAGCATAAGTTAAAATAGCCTAATTGCTTCAATTCTTGCAACAGGGGCAAAGACTTCATCATAGTCAATCCCTTCTTCTTATGTGTACCCTTGAGCAACCAATCTTGCTTTGTTTCTTATCACAATTCCTCTTTCATCCTTTTTATTCCTGAAGACCCATTTAGTGCCTATAGCCCTTTTTCCATTTGGTAAATCCACTAAAGTCCAAACTTCTTGTAGTTTGAATTGTAGAAGCTCTTTCTGCATAGCCTCTATCCAGCTTAGATCCTTTAATGCATGAATTATCTTTTTGGGTTCTTCTTGTGATAAAAATCAAGCAAACAAGCAGTTTTGAAGGTTTTTATGGTTTGTTCTTTGTTGAATAGTACTAACAAACCCATGTTCCTTCAAATTCTTTGACATATTTCTTGTTTATGTAGCTCATTGCGAATCTCTCATCACTTGATCAAGAGGATGATCTTTATGAATTCTTATAGTTGGAATAAGACTGACTTTGATTGTAGTATCTAAATTGTTCATGTCAGCCACTACACCATCATCTTCATCATCTCTTGTGAAGTCAAATATGTTATAATCTTTTAAAGCAGGCATATCTAGAAAGTTCAGTGCTTATTTTTCCACTAACAGCATTAACTTCATTTGTGCTAGCAGCATTAACATTTTTAGTGTTGTTAACATTATCTTCCTTCTCTT
>BQNB010144686.1:0-16822 GCA_026074375.1 Tanacetum coccineum
TCATTTGATTTCGTTTCGTATTTGTTTGCATAAATTCTTGGATGTTATTAGTTTAATAGGTTTGCGAGACATTGTCTTTGTATTAATGAGACCCCTTTTTCATTAATACAAGATGCAGTTCCTTGTTTTCGATATTGTCATGACACATCATGTATTTTATATTTAGTTATGCATGTAGTGATTCTCTATTGTTGACACCATTGTGTTGTAATGATATCCATGAAGTTACGCCTCGTGTTTCTGCCTTGGCGAGGTGTGACATGTTAAAAGATTACTTGTTTGATCAAACGGCGGTAGAAAGAAATTGTGTTTAATTAAGTTGTCTTTTAAGTGTTTTAATTCTTGAAACTTCACAGGATTTTACAATTCTTGACAAAACCGGGAAAAACAAGTTAATGTTTCATGGGATTTTACAAGTCAAAGAAATAAACCGTATAATTTGAAAGATTGAGTTGTTCGGTTTTAAAAAAATCAAGTTGTTTGGTTTCCACTAGGAAGCGGTTGTTCAGTTTCAACTAGGAAGCAGTTGTTCGGTTTCAACTAGGAAGGATTTGTTCGGTTATCACTAGGAAGCAGTTGTTCGGTTTCAACTAGGAAGCAGTTGTTCGGTTATCACTAGGAAGCAGTTGTTCAGTTTCAACTAGGAAGCAGTTGTTCGGTTACTACTAAAACCTAGTTTTTCGGTTACAACTAAAACCCAGTTGTTCGGTTACTACTAAAAATCAGTTGTTCGGTTGCTACTAAAAAACAGTTGTTCGGTTACAACTAAAACCTAGTTGTTCGGTTACTACTAAAACCCAGTTGTTCGGTTACAACTAAAACCTAGTTGTTCGGTTACTACTGTGTCGAAACCCAAATTTTTAAAACACAAAAAGACACTTTTTTATGGTTGTTTTGCAAAAATTCTTGTACAACTAGTGTTACTAAACCTATAGGAACAAGAAAAATGAAAACTTTGAGGTTTTTAAGCCGAAAAATTTAAAATCAAGATTTTGTTCTTTCTAAAGTTTTTGAACACAAAGATGACCAAAAAATGATATTTTTCTTGATTCTAAGCTTGTACACCTGTATCATAAAGATACTAGATCAAAATTACCAAGGTAAATAATCCTTTAGTGTACACAATAGCTTTGAAAACAAAGAAAAAAAAAAGAAATAAAGGATGATTTTTTCAAGAAAACAAACAAACCAAAAGATAAACACAAAAACTAAACATACCACTCCATGGCTCTTGATACCAATTGAAGACTAATCTAATAACATACTAGATGAGAGGGAAAGAGAGGTGCTTCTAGAGAGAGTGGGTTGGATAAACACTTAGAGAGAGAAAGTTAACATAAGATGAAATGCATAAGTGTGTGAAAAATGAACAACCAACCACCTCTCCAAGGCATGGAGAGGTGTATAAATACCCTTTTGGCCGGCCCATGGATAGGCTTTACATGGGCTTTCCATGGGCTTTTCCTAACTTTGGTCCAATTAGATTAATAACATTACATTTGACTAACTACGAGCTTTGACTAACTATTATTGGAAGTGACCGATACTTTTTGTGTTTCTAACAATAATTTATAATAAATCTTATTTCATAATTATTAGTCATGTTTATATTTTTCTTTTTTGAAAAACCTTTTTCTTTTTACACAAGTCAATAACTTATAAAAACAAACATAAATATAAACTACTAATACACATAACATTTATTTAATCATTTAACAATTAAGACATGCAAATCATAAAATGGTGATTACCATTATCAAATAATAAAACTATGTATATATTCATATAAGTCCCAATTTTCTAATGAATCGGGCCACATACATCGATATAATCGATTGCATAAGCATTATATAAACATATACCACATAGCACATAAAAGCTGATTGACAATTTCAGTCGACTTTAGGCTCCGACAGGACATAGCTAGGTTCTTCCTTAACTTTTGCAGTAAGCTACAAAGTTGTAGCCTACTGAGTCATAGATCTACTATAAAAAATTTAGACTTTTTCGATTTAATATGAATATATTACAAATTTTTTAGTGGCAGGGTGTCAAACAATCCAAAAACTGAAAAAAAACTCAATCTTTTATGTCTATTATAGTTTTAATCATCGATTTGCATGACAATCAATTAACAATTAATCAAGAATGCATATATCATATATCGATCCATGATAAACATGCATATGTTTATCACGGATAACCAGTTAACAATTAATTACAAGTAAAAATGATCAATTAATAATTAAACTATTGATTTTTAACAAATAAAATTTCATACAACCTAAGGTTTTGTCTAATTAATTTAAACGACAATAAAGATCCAATCTTTATGATTAAAAACCACCTAAAGGGCTTAAATAATTAACCATGAACCATGATTTGTCTAATTTTACTATCTTTGTAATTACAAATTCTACACAATGGCTCTCATACCACTATTGGATTTTATGATCTAATTAACCCTTAATTAACACGAGTGCGCAACGAAATAAATAAATCACATATAGAATATGTAATTAACAAAGGGATCAAGAAGCGTGTACGTTATAGCAATAAACGAACATGGTTCTTGAATATACGCATATAGTAAATCTAATACGTGAAAACTAAACAAGTTACCAAAGTAGATAACCTCTATGGTATACTCATACTACATGTCACCGAAATACGCTAGGATGCTAGTACTTGTGTAACACCCTCCTCGAGGGGCATCAGATTGCGCAACGGAAATTAGCAATTTGGTGTTACTAAATAGCATCCGTCACCACGATAATAGAAAAAGACTCTAATAAGACGTTTACCAAACATGTGTTCCATAAATATTCAGAGTAAAAAGTACGTTTAGGTCCCACAGAATCGTAACCACCGTCTATTACAAACCATGAAAAACATATTATTTTCAACAAAATTAGGTTAGATTAAGCTTGTTTTAGGTTCTAATTTTTCTTAGGCTGTAATTCATTCATATGGTCTTCATCTTTTTAAGCTTATTTAGAGGTTTAGTGCTTATTTACTTGCTTAAAAATAGGGATGCAATAAGCCTTTTAGTCTTTACAAAAAAAAATCACCATACACTGAGTTAAACAACCCTTTTTCATAGCTTATATGTGTTTCAAACTGCTTATTCTTTGTTGATTTTTGAAGCTTATTGTATAAAGTTGCTTTTCATATAGGTCATTAAGCCATAAGGATAGCTTATTGCTTTTAAAAATTAGCTTACAAGTAGCTTGTTAACATGCATAGTCTGTTTTTAAGTGCATACTGTCCTAAAGCTTTTCAGTCCCTTCCAGCTTATTTAATTTGCTTATTTTTAGTTAAAAGTGCTTATTAGGTGTAGGTGTGTATCTGTTTTTAGCTTATTTTGTTGTTTCAATTGCTTATTATGTTTAAGAAAGCCAACAATTTAGCTTTTGTCACTTAGTTATAAAAGCCAAAACTGTCAGTTTAGATTTGCTTATTTCCTAGCTTACTGTCACTATTATAAAAAGTGTCGCTTTTTTAAGTTTCTTTTTATGCCTTCATTTTATAGCCTTTTTAAAAAGAAAACAAAAAAAACGTTTTATAAAAAAGAGAGGTCACAGGGGTCGAACATGTGACCATCCCTTTCATAGCCAACACCTTAACACACCACACACTCACCAACTGCCCTGGAGTCTTTTTCGTTTATACATTTAAGTAACTTTTCTTTTAACCCTTTTTTTAGCCTTTTTGTTTAACAACTTAGTTTAGCTTATTTCCTGTTTATTTAAATAAGTTGTTTTCACCATTTTATTTTTCCTAGGATTAGTATTGTCCAAAGTACTTTTCATATTTTTTTCAGAATTTTCCAAATTAGTTTAGTATTTTTAATTAATGTTTAGATTAAAACTGTTTTATATCTTAATAATAAAAATAAAGTAAAAATAATATATTCTTTTTTCTAAAATATCCTTTTATCATTTTGGACCTTAAAATTAAAAATTGCTTTTGTAGGATTAAAATTTGATAGTTTAGGTTTTTAAAGCTCGGGTTTAAATCATGTTATCGTTTTTTGTGTTTTAACTTTAATTGCTTTCGTTTTAGGCTTGGTTTTCCTTGTTTTTGCATTCTTAATTGTAGAATTAGAATAAAAAAATCATTGAATCATTCAAACACGCGATCACAAACTTAAACTCGATTCTTAATTCACGCCTCGTCGGGAAACGACCCGGGAAGGTTTTGGATTTTGCTTTGGTTAAAAGCAATTTTCTTTCTTAAAAACCTTACGGAATACTTACTCTCTCTTTAATTGGTATTATCCTTATATATTTATATTATATATATATTAAGTTTGAAATTAATTTTTGGCGCCGCTGCCGGGGAGGTTGTGAAACGATTATTGTGTACGTTTGAAGATTAGTGTTTGAAGACCCTTCCGCGTGAAGTTATCGCTTTCATTTGTGAATATATTTTTCTATAATCAAGTAATCAAAAATTCCAAAAAAATTGAAAAACCAACAAAAACGACCGTTGTGTCACTTGTGAATTCGGCTCACCTTTAGATTACAAACTCATTAGAGAGGTATAAGAGGGTCGATCACTACGATATTCGACACCGTAAGGTGAAGGGTTTTATTTGACTCGCGCTTACCCGCTCTCCGTTCTCCCTTTGTCCCCACCGAGACACAGGGTCAGCCTCCCCCCCGCGCTGGCACCCCACCCCCCGCCGTTTTTCTAGAGAGCTGCCGTACACTTGTTTGATATCGGGTTTACAAAATTAATTTTTTCTCTTTTTCATTTTTTTTCTTATCTTGTTCTTAGTGTATGCAAACTCGCTCTTCATCAAAATTCGTTGGTGAACCTTCTACGAATCTACTTCTAAGATTCCGAAAAACATGTAAATCGTAGCGTTCTAACAACTGAGTAGAAACGTTTTTATTGTAGAGGGGGGGAACCCTTTCCCGTAGTTACGTGGCCGATCACGTACTATGGCGGAATTTACTACGTGCACAACAACCGAGGGTTATTGCGGAGGCTAATCGTAGTACCACCTCTTTTTCCCCACTGAGCATTTCGAGCTCAGCATAGTCAATCAATCTTGTAAATTCAAAAAACAATTCTTGGTTTTGAGAAAGAGATTCTCATGCTCATATTCGATATTTTAACAGACTTCTAGTTCGAAGTACAAAGATATGCCCGAGACATCTGATTAAAGCTTATGGCCTTTTTCAGTTTGTATCGGATAGGTCAAGCCTGATTTGCTCGAAAAAGTACCTCCCTATTATATTCTCACTGGGACGATCTTGTGTCCAAGTTTATTAACCTTTCTTCCCTCCCTCAAAAACAACAAATCTCCGAAATGAAATTTCAATTTTTCAACAAAAGTTTGAGGAAACGTTTAGTGAGGCATGGGACCGTTTCAAGGATCTCCTTCGAGCATGCCTACATCATGGTTTTACCTAATTGCATCAACTCGATACCTTCTATAATGGTTTAAACCCATCCGATCAAGATTCTTTGAATTCTGCCGTCGGTGGCAATCTTTTGGAAAGAAGTGCACGAGATGTGTTGAAAATCATTGAAAACAAATCAAAAGTTTGCAATTCAAGAAACAAACCAATTGTTTCTCAAGTGAAAGCAAGTAATGTTGGTTCTTCAGAGATAAGCATTGCAGTAGCCAGGTCTAGGGTACTTATTTTTCTTTAGTCTTTTATGACTAGTGGCCATGATCGCGATGTTTAAACATACATCAAGTAAGCTCAGCTCCAGCTTCGTAAAAGTTGTTGAGGAATCGATGTTGATACTTGTAGCGGGCTTATTCTTACGAAGTGTCTGCCACCGATGGCAACACTTTTTTGGGCTATCACGACAATATTCAAGGATATGTTTCAGCAGCCGCAGTAAATAATAATCAAGGAAATACCGGATATCGTCCTCAAAATGTAGCTAACCAAATTCGACCACCGAGTTTTGCTCAACAGAATGTGCAAAATAATCAAACCCGGTACAATCAAGGTTATAATCAAAACAGAGGAGTTAATCAAGGAAACCAAAATTATCAAGCTCCGGCTTATCTTGCCCCGATTCATCATACCTTTCGTTGTGAAGGACTAGTGATGTTTTTTTTTTTTCTCAAACTACATAAAGGCAAATGATGCGGTGATGAAAAACATGCAAACCCAAATGACCTCTTTAACAAATTCTAACATCGAGCTTAAGAACATGTTTGGTCAATTCATGAAAATGAATACCGCTTCTACTTCGGGTTCAGGTTCACTTCCTAGCAACACCATTGCTAACCCGAGAGGTGATTTGAAAGCAATCACCACCCGAAGTGGCATTTCTTATAATGGACCCCCAATTCCACCCCCGTCTTCTTTTCTTCCTAAGGTGGTGGAACGGGAACCCGAGGTGACAAAGAATACGGTGCAACCGAATACCAAAAACATCCAACCTCTGATAGTCCAAATTCAAGCTCTAATTGATGAGCCCGTTGTTGCTCCTAAACCTAAACCGTCTATACCTTATCCTTCGAGAGCCAACAAACAAAAGCTCTGTGAAAAAGATGATCTCCTAGCTTAGAAATTTGTTAAAATCTTTAGGGAATTACATTTCGAGCTTAGTTTCACGGATGCTCTTCTTCACATGCCTAAGTTTCCTACAATGTTTAAAAGTCTCCTTAATAACAAAGAAAATTTGTTTGAATTAGCCACCACCACATCGGTAAATGAAAATTGTTCGGCGGTTATCCTTAAAAAGTTGCCCGAAAAACTTGGAGACCCCGGTAAGTTTCTCATTCCATGTGATTTTCGGGAGTTAGATGAATGCTTAGCCTTGGCCGATCTCGATGCAAGCATCAATTTGATGCCTCTCTCCATATGGAAGATGCTCTCACTCCCCAAACTTACTCTTACGCGAATGATTCTTGAGCTTGCGGTCCAATCGACCACTCGACCGGCCAACATTGCCGAAGATGTCTTTGTGAAAGTAGGAAAGTTCCATTTTCTGACCGACTTCGTTGTCGTTGATTATGTTGTCGATCCTCGGGTTCCCTTAATCCTCGGGAGACCCTTTTTGAGGACCGGACGAGCTTTGATTGATGTTTACGGTGAAGAATTAACTCTCCTCTATGATGATGAAGCCGTAACATTCAAAGTTGGTCAAACTTCGAGATACTTCTATAATGATGCCGAGTCGATTAATCGAATCGATGTAATCGACGTAGCTTGTGAGGAGTATGCTCAAGAAGTGCTCGGATTCTCAGAAATTTCTACAAGTGGAAATCCCACTTCGAATGAATATTCTACCTCTTTCCGACTCTCATTCTTCGACGATAATTTACATTTCTCTAATAATATTATATATCAATATATCATAATCCAATACCTAAAAAATTAAATAATTATATATCAACTTATTTTTCAATAAAATTTCAAAACATAATCAACACCAAAACCCTCCACCTCAAAAAAACACAATAATTTATAATCTCTTCTACAAACTAACATAATTTTACTCTTCTCATCATTACACAAACCTCCCAAACCCTCTCTCCATAAATCTCCAACTACCTCTAACAAAATAATATCCAATAAACACACCATCCACATTAAAAACTCCACCTACACAAATTTACCCAACACAACACAAACACCCACAACACAAACCCAACACCACACACAAACTAACCAAAAAAAAAACACTCACACACAACCCAAACAAACCCCAAACAACCAACACCCCAACAACACCTACCACCAAACCCACAACAACACATAACACTACACCCCCAACCACATCAACCACCACCAAAAACAAAACCCACCCCCCACACACCAAACACCAAACAACATCACCCACACCCCACCCCACCCCCAACACCCAACAAACCCAAACCACCCCACAAACAAAAACCTCCCCCAAACACCACAACCAACCACAACCCCAACCCCCTCAAACTACCATAAATTTACTTTAATTAAAAATAACAATATCACAATTAACTAAAACCAAAACCCACACTACACACCAACCCAAACACCAAACCCCCCCAACACAACACCACTACCACCCCCCAGAACCCTCAACATCTCCTCACCACATATATACGCTATTACACTTTTAGCCTTACTAAACACTACCCATCTCGCTTAACCATTTCCCCATATTACCCCTTCCCTACCCCTATACATTATAACACCTAAAAAACCCCTTACACCCCCCCATCCTCCACTTCCACCTTATTTTTTTACCACACGCTCTCTACTCACTCTCACCCTACCGTAACCCCCTCTACCCCCCCCATTACCCCTCCCAACCCACCCCCCACCCACCCCAAGACCGCACAGATACCACAATTCAATACTGAAAACTCACCCGCTCTCCATAAATACACCATTACTGTGACCCCAATCTAGCAGGTTGGAAGAAGAGCATCCATGAACTAAGCTCGAAATGTTGTAATTTCCCTAAAAGATTTTAAACAAATTTCTAAGCTAGCGAGATCATCTTTTTCACCAGAGCTTTTTGTTTGTTGGCTCCTCGAGGATAAAGGTATAGACGGTTTAGGTTACGTAAGCAAAGCAACACATGACTAAAATGCACGCTAGTTAGCACGAGCAAACAACGGGGCATATCAATTAGACTTGAATTTGGACTATAAGAGGTTGGATGTTTTTGGTATTCGGTTGCACCGTATTCTTTGTCACCTCGGGTTTCCCGTTCCACCACCTTAGGAAGAAAAGAGGACGGTGGGTTTGGAGATCCATTGGCCTACCCTGTGGGAGTGGTCACTGTCACCCATTTGGCTAATTTGGATGGAGTGTGGAAAATGCTATTGTTAGCTTCCCCCCATGGGAGGAGGAGGTTGGGAAAAATGGAGGTGGAAGGACGGGGAAAACACCACATCCCCTAACTCTGGGAAGTGGGAATGGAATAGTCTGGAGGCAATGGAATTGGGGGGTCCATTATAAGAAATGCCACTTAGGGTGGTGATTGCTTTCAAATTTCACCTCTCGGGTTGCATATGGTGTGCTAGAGTGAAACCTGAACCCGAAGTAGGAGCGGGTATTCATTTTCATGAATTGACCAAACATGTTCTTAAGCTCGATGTTAGAATTTGTTAAAGAGGTCATTTGGGTTTGCATGTTTTTCATCACCGCATCATTTGCCTTTATGTAGTTTGAGAAATCACTAGTCATCACAACTTATGGTTGATGAATCGGGGCAAGATAAGCCGGAGCTTGATAATTTTGGTTTCCTTGATTAACTCCTCTGTTTGAATGTAACCCCCCTTGATTGTACCGGGTCTTTGATTATTTTGCACATTTGTTGAGCAAAACTCGGTGGTCGAATTTGGTTAGCTACATTTTGAGGACGATATCCGGTATTTCCTTGATTATTTTTATGCGGCCTGCGGAACATATCCTTTGAATATTGTCGTGATGGCACCAAATATGTGTTGCAATCAGAGGGGCAGGACACGTGGTAAGCATAAGCACCGCCTCAAGTTATCAACGATTCCTCAACATCTTATACGGAAGTGGGAGCTTGGGCTTACTTGATGTTTTTAAACATCGCGATCATGGCATAGTCACGACAATGGCTACGGCACTGGCTATTTGAAGAACCAAAATACTTGCTTTCACTTGAGAAACAATTGGTTTGTTTCTTGAATTGCAAACTTTTGATTTGTTTTCAATGATTTTCAACACATCTCGTGCACTTCTTTCCAAAAGATTGCCACCGACGGCAGAATTCAAAGAATCTTGATCGGATGGGTTTAAACCATTATAGAAGGTATCGAGTTGATGCAATTAGGTAAAACCATGATGTAGGCATGCTCGAAGGAGATCCTTGAAACGGTCCCATGCCTCACTAAACGTTTCCTCAAACTTTTGTTGAAAATTTGAAATTTCATTTTGGAGATTTGTTGTTTTTGAGGGAGGGAAGAAATGGTTAATAAACTTGGACACAAGATCGTCCCAAGTGAGAATATAATGAGGAGGTTCTTTGTCGAGCCAAATCTGGGCTGGACCATCGATACAAAATGGAAAAAGCATAAGCTTAATCGATGTCTCGGGCACATCTTTGTACTTCAAAGTAGAAGTAATCTTGTTAAAATATCGAATATGAGCATGAGGATCTTCTTTCTCAAAACCAAAGAATTGTTTTGAAGTTACAAGATTGATTAGACTATGCTTGAGCTCGAAATGCTCAGCGGGAATGGGTGGTACTACGATTGCCTCCGCATAACCCTCGGTGGGTGCACGGAGTAATTCCGCCATAGTACGTTGATCGGCCATCGTAACTACGGGAGTCTCTACAATAGAAAACGGTTCTACTCGTTGTATAGAACGTCTACGATTACGATGTTTCGGAATCGTAGAAGTAGGATTCGTAGAAGGTTCACCAACGAATTTTGATGAAGAGCGAGTTTGCATACACTAAGAACAAAATAAGAAAAAAAAATGAAAAAGAGAAAAATATTTTTGTAACCGATAATCAAACAAGTGTACGGTAGCTCTCTAGAAAACGCACAAAGAAGCGGAGGAGCGGGTAAGCGCGAAGCTATTAAAAACCTTCTCCTTTCGGGTCGAAGTTCGTAGGATCGACCCTCCTTATACCTCTCTTATAGTTTGTAATCTAAAGGTGAGCCGAATTCACAAGTGACACAACGGTCGTTTTTGTTGGTTTTTCAATTTTTTTGGAATTTTTGATTACTTGATTATAGAAAAATATATTCACAAATGAAAAGCGAATTACTTCAGCGGAAGAGGTCTTCAACATTATCTTCAAACGTACACAATAATCGTTTCACAACCTCCCCGGCAGCGGCGCCAAAAATTAATTTCAAACTTAATATATATATAATATAAATATATAAGGATAATACCAATTAAAGAGAGAGTAAGTATTCCGTAAGGTTTTTAAGAAAGAAAATTGCTTTTAACCAAAGCAAAATCCAAAACCTTCCCGGGTCGTTTCCCGACGAGGCGTGAATTGAGAATCGAGTTTAAGTTTGTGATCGCGTGTTTGAATGATTCAATGATTTTTTTATTCTAATTCTACAATTAAGAATGCAAAAACAAGGAAAACCAAGCCTAAAACGAAAGCAATTAAAGTTAAAACACAAAAAACGATAACAGGATTTAAACCCGAGCTTTAAAAACCTAAACTATCAAATTTTAATCCTACAAAAGCAATTTTAATTTTTAAAGGTCCTAAATGATAAAAGGAGATTTTAGAAAAAAGAATTATATTTTTTTGACTTTTATTTTATTTATTATGAATTAAAAACAGTTTTAATCTAAACATTAATTAAAAATACTAAACTAATTTGGAAAATTCTGAAAAAAATATGAAAAGTACTTTGGACAATACTAATCCTAGGAAAAATAAAATGGTGAAAACAACTTATTTAAATAAACAGGAAATAAGCTAAACTAAGTTGTTAAACAAAAAGGCTAAAAAAAGGGTTAAAAGAAAAGTTACTTAAATGTATAAACGAAAAAGACTCCAGGGCAGTTGGTGTCTGTTGGAAGGGTTGCCCTGTGTCTGTGTGTGTTTAAGGTGTTGGCTATGAAAGGGATGGTCACATGTTCGACCCCTGTGACCTCTCTTTTTTATAAAACGTTTTTTTTGTTTTCTTTTTAAAAAGGCTATAAAATAAGCAAAAATAGAAAACTTAAAAAAAGAACTTTTTATAATAGTTGAAAGTAAGCTAGGAAATAAGCAAATCTAAACTGACAATTTTGGCTTTTTAGAACTAAGTGACAAAAGCTAAACCGTTGGCTTTCTTAAACACAATAAGCAAATGAAACAGCAAAATAAGCTAAAAACAGATACACACCTACACCTAATAAGCACTTTTAACTAAAAATAAGCAAATTAAATAAGCTGGAAGGGACTGAAAAGCTTTAGGACAGTATGCACTTAAAAACAGACTATGCATGTTAACAAGCTACTTGTAAGCTAATTTTTAAAAGCAATAAGCTATCCTTATGGCTTAATGACCTATATGAAAAGCAACTTTATACTATAAGCTTCAAAAATCAACAAAGAATAAGCAGTTTGAAATACATATAAGCTATGAAAAAGGGTTGTTTAACTTAGTGTATGCTGATTTTTTTTTGTAAAGACTAAAAGGCTTATTGCATCCCTATTTTTAAGCAAGTAAATAAGCACTAAACCTCTAAATAAGCTTAAAAAGATGAAGACCTATATCTAATGAACTAATGCTAAGAAAATTAGAACCTAAAACAAGCTTAATCTAACCCAATTTTGCTAAAGAAAATAGGACTTTAAACTTTTAAAAATGAGACTTAATGACTTAGACAGGTTTTGACTAAAACACAAATCACAAACTGCACTCTTATTACAACCAATTTCTCTGCATTTTAAGCTATAAACAAGCATAAAAATGACACCAACAAGTCACTAATAAGAACCTAAGCAAATAAGTTAAACTACAAAGCTCAAACCCCACATATTCAAACCATAACTTCTAAATTCTTAGAAAAAGAGTTTTAAACCTTAAAAACTTTTGAAAACTAATTTAAAGAACTTAAAAGAGCTTGTCAAAGTTGGCTTTTAAACCAAAGTGGACTCAAGCAGTATTAACATGAGTTAATACTGCTTGTGCCAAACACCCCTTAAACTTTTCAAAATCCATTTTAAAGCTTAGACATGTTTAGAAAACTTATGAAAACTCAAAACAGATTGAGCACAAGGTAAAATAAAGACAAATCAGCAATTATATTACAAAATTAAGCACTTAAAATAAGCAAACTAAATTAAGCAGTTTTAAAGCAAAATAAGATAGTTTTAATGAAATACATAAGTAAATGACATTCAAGCAACAAGCAAGCATAAATAAGAAATTAATAACATAAGCAAGAAATAATAAGCAAAAATAAACAGTAAATAAGCAGTAATAAGCAATAAGCAGTTTTAAGCAAAAAAATGAAAAGAGAGGGTACCTTGCCCTTTGCTCTAAACAAGGGCAAATAAGCTCTTAAGAGCTTTGTCTACAAGCTCCAGCTTATCAAAGATAAGCTGGTAAAACCCATAAGCCCTTCCAAGTTTGGCTTATCATCCATATAGCTTTTTGAGTGATTTTTAGTGAAAGTAGACTTAAGCTATATAAACTATGAAAAAGTTTATATAACTTAAGTGAAACAGCTTAAGTAACAAGTAAAATAGCTTAAGAGAGCTTATAAAACATTTATAACATAAAATGCATTAACATAAAAACAGGATTTTAGCATAAAAACTTAAATTTCATTAACTTAAAAACAAGAGTACAAGACTTTTAAAAAAAGTACAATAAATTAAACTTAATATAAGCTAAAAGATTAAAAACTACTTGGCTTAAGGGCTTACAAGGGTCCTATTTATATAAGATAAAGAAGGTTCTTGGGTCATTCTCTTGTGATTTTCTTGTGAGAGGGATGAAGAGGGTGTGGTTTCTTGTTGTGAGAGGGCCCCCCCCCCACCTCCCAAATCCCCCCCCCAACCATATGGGGTGTCCACTGTAACTCTCGCAGTATAGACAGGCTCTCGCACACGACATAAACACGTCCTCCGATAGTGTGTGCTTACATATAAGAGGAGGTGTGTGTGTGTAAGCATTGACGTGCGCGGTGTGAGTGTGAGGTAAGTTACCATAGGGATCTGCCAAGGTGGAATTGTTGGTTTGTGAAGTGCGGTGTTAGAAACAAGAAGTGTTCGTTCACTTCTCAATATGTATAGTTTAGATCGTAGTTAATCCATATGTCAATTAAAGTAATATGATTATGGGCTCCCCAAGGCCATGGAAACGGCCTATCTAGGTCCATGGCGGCAACATCTCATGTATATACCCTCTCCTTGCTTTAGACGGGGTGTTGGTTGGTTTCGGCTTGGTTGGTTTAGTATCTTACTTTGCTAATGAATGATATGTTTCCTTTAACTCATCTCTCTAGAATACATCCATCCCTCCACTTCTCTCACTAAGTTCATTTACCATTTCATATCAAAGAATTACTTGTATATCTTAATTTGGTATCAAGAGTCATGGACGTGGTTGTCCTATTTATTGTGTTTAGTTTTTGTGTTTTAAAGCTTTCTATCGGTTCGTTTGTTTCATTTGCAAATCGTCCTTTATTTTTTTCTTTTGATTTCCAAGTATTGTGTACACTAAAGGATTATTTTCTTGGTAAAATCTGATCTGTATCTTTATGATTATAGGTGTACATGCTTAGAATCAAGAAAAAATATCATTTTTGTTACCATTTTTGTTGTTATTAAATCTTATAAAGAGCAAAATCTTGATTTTAAATTTTTTGGCTTAAAAACCTTAAAGTTTTCATTTTTCTTGTTCTTATAGGTTTAGTAACACTAGTTGTACAAGTATTTTTGCAAAACAATCATTAAAAAGGTGTCTTTTGTGTTTTTTAAGTTTTTGGGTTTCGTAGTAGTGGAAGTCGAACAACTCTAGTCGAACAACTCAAGTCAAACAACCTGAGTCGAACAAATCGAAGTCAAACAACTTGGTTTAGTTGTCTGGCAACCGAACCCAACTGGCAGTGCAAACACGAAACAACTTTGACCTTAGTTGAAACCGAACAACTTGGTTTAGTTGCAACCGAACAACCCAACTGTAGTGCAAACTGAACAACTTGACCTCAGTTGAAACCGAACAACCCTAGTTTAGTTGAAACCGAACAAATTTAATTAAGTGGAAACCGAACAACTCGACCACAGTTGAAACCGAACAACCTAACTTCAGTTAGAACCGAACAACCCGAACACTATTGGAACCGAACAACTTCCTTTAAGGGAAACCAAACAACTCAATTTTTCAAAATTATACGGTTTATTTCGTTGACTTGTAAAATCCCGTGAAACATTCAATTGTTTTCCCGGTTTTGTTAAGAATTGTAAAATCCCGTGTAGTTTCATTAATTAAAACACTTAAAAAACAAATTAATTAAACACAATTACTTTCTACCACCGTCCGATCAACCAAGTAATCATTTATTATATACATTTCTCAATGACGACTCTTGCTGACAAAGTTATCCTTTCGGGTGCTGAAAATCGTCCACCCATGTTGGAAAAGGATATGTACGATTCTTGGAAAAGCAGAATGGAACTATACATGCTAAATAGACAAAATGGACGAATGATCCTTGAATCCGTTAAAAGTGGTCCACTTATTTGGCCTTCAATTATGGAAAATGGAGTTATGTAGGTCCAGCCCTAGATAGATCTTTACGCCTGTTGAGGTTGTAGAGCACTTATGTAATCACAAGCAACTCTAAGAGAGACTCTAACAAATGAAACTATTGTTTACGCGGAATATAAACAACAGAGTTAAAGAATTACTAAAAACAATGATCCTCTATGGATCTTTTCTATTGATAATAAACGTGTTTTTCTAATGAATTCAATCCGTGCCTTCATCCAAGGCCGTAGGTTTCTTAAATAACCATGAAACCCTAACTCCTTGTATCCTTAAGATTCGCTAAAAGCTAAAGTGATAAGTGTTATCACTTCCTAGAATATCTCATGCATATCCCTATCACTAACTAATTTATTAATATCAACCCGGAGTAGCCATAATACTACCAGTGGACTAATATTGTTCTTTTTTTAAAAACCCCAGTTAGGTACCACACACACTCCCCCCCCACAAACCCACCATCTTCCAAATACTTTTGTATCTGCCAGCTACTACTTTAAACTTATCTTACCAGTAGGAACTAATCCTACCTTGCAGGAACTTTTCTCTACCTTGTAGGAACTACATACCTACTAGTAGTAACTATCTATTACAAAATTCATAACAATCCTCCCCTAAACTTGAATTTGACATAGTTAACTTCAAGTTTCTAGATAGATCTTTCGTTGAAAGCACCAGAGGATTTTGTTAAACAGCAACAATCATTGAACGATCTCCAAAAGCAACCTCATAAACTTGAATCTCAACAAAGAAAAAACAGCATTGAAAACATGGACTGCAACAAAGACCACCACAACTACATGATATGGGTTTGATGAGGGCTGATTACCTAGTAGCGAGGGCGTAAGTCACTTTGGCTAGTAGTCCATTGGCAGCCCAAGGGAAAAGGGGATAATCCATGGAGGACTGAGACCATTTTCAACTCATTAGTACATGAAACATCGGCGAGTTGAGAACCCTAATGATTTTTGGCAAACCATCACAGCCATCAACGGATTTGATTTAGTCTTTACCAAGAGCCGTACTCTCTTGGACTAGCCACTTTTCATTCCAAGAATATGGCAAGTGAAAACCATCCAGTTTTGGGTAACCTGGCAACCAACAACGGATTTGAAATGCCTTTACCACATAGCCGTTTGCTTGTGGGCTAGACAATCCTTGGGACCCAGAAAGGGTTACTCCCATGGTGGATTGCAAACCATCTCAACTTATTGGTACTCGAAACATTAGTCAGTTGAGGGACTCTATGATTTTAAGCAAATCATTAAAGCTATATCAATTCATTCTGGTCATATACCTGGGAATTGAAACCATACCTCAATTGATTCTAGCCTAATGGCCTGGTAATTGAGAACCAAAATTCAATTAATTCTAGCCATAAAGGCCTGGCAATTGAGAGCCATAGAGTGTTGCACCAAAAATTTTTCCCGTTAAAGATTGTGCCATAAAACCAGTTTACCAAATGAGATCACTGAAATACAAAGATAAGCCTGAAAACCAAGTTGCTCATCTACAGTTTTAAAAAAAACCAAGTGATCCAGTCCCAAAAGAGTATACCAAAACCAAGATTTTCCAAGAGTCAAAAACCATTTACAACAAGCTGCACAAAAAATAGATGAAAAAAACAGCAAAAAG
>BQNB010144687.1:0-16822 GCA_026074375.1 Tanacetum coccineum
AATATTAACCATATCTTGAATAATGTTTTGACATATATTCTTCATCTCATTAAAACAACAATGTTGCTTAACTTCCATGCCTTTCACATAAGTCCTAGCACATAGCACATAAGCACATAAGCTCTAAGAGCATAAATATCTCTAATAGGATATAAAACGACCTCTAGACTTCTATCCTTATTTTTGACCCCTCACTCACTCAAATCAATATTCTATGGTGCATGTCGACCATGAACAACCTTAACTACACTCGTGCAATTTGGACTTTGGAAAATGTTATGCGAAAATCCTAAGCTTGTTTAGTCTTAGAACTAAGTTTCCTCTCATTTAACTCACCAATTACTTGTTCTATTAGGTGACCTCTAGCTTCTTTGACACTTTTAGGACAACCTTCATCCAAAATATTAACTTGTAATGATGGCGACCCATTGAGATCTTAAACTATGGGATCATTGATCCTATCATCTTCTATCGAAGGATATGACTTGGGCTTAGGAAAACTCTCATCAAGGGTAACATTAAGAGATTCCTCAATTGTTTCCTTGTTAAGCACTATGTATGCTTTACAAGTTTGAGAGTATCCTAAAAACACACCTTCGTGGGACTTTGGGTCGAACTTGGTGATATGTACTTTAGAGTTAAGTATAAATACTTTACAACCAAAGACCCTAAAGTATTTTAATGATGGATTTTTATATGTCATGTTTGCATAGTAGATATCATACGAAAGCTATAGAATAGAGGATATGAGCTAGAGAGTATTTTTCATCATTTTTAAAGTTTTTCATTCCAAAGGGAAAATAGAAATAGGAGGGAGAAGTGAGTTTACAAAATGTAAAGACTTGTATAAATACCCCTCCTAGATGGGTATTTATACTTATTGTTGTTCCTATTCTATTTTCCTAACTCAAGTCAAACCTTGGTCAACTTTACTTAACTTTGACCAAGATAGACTTTATTACATTCTAATTACTAATAAAACAATAAACTAAACAAAACTATAGAAAGACTAATTCGTTTAATAATAAACACTTTTCTTAAACCTAACAATCTCCCCCTAAGGGTTGATTATTATAGATGCTTCATCGTTGGCAGAATTGGTCTTCCATTCACAAAAGATTCCCACCATCTCATATGTTGTCGGTGACTTAGACGCTTGGATATTTATTTTTCAAACGCTCTCATTATGTCAAGATCTAGTTCACCTAGCTGAGGTAGTTTCTTCCAGAACTGATTTGAAAAGATCTTACTTAACTTCATTTAAGACTTTATCCAACGGAGCATTACAGAACTTCTTTCAAACAAAAATCTCTAACCAATAACGTCAAATCACATAACCCTCTTCTCATCCTTGTTTGTTAAGTAAATCCAAACAGTAGTTTGCTTCTCTATCTATTGAGTATGGTAAACATGTGCACAATGCTAGGAACGGTCAATGTTGGTGCGATTTATATTGACCTTGATTTGATAACATCTTTATTCTAACTGTAAATCAGAACTCTCTCTCCCAGATAACACGGCTTCTGATGAATGTTATTAAATAATTCATCAACTTGGTTTCAACGGTAGCTGAGCCTTCTAGTTTCGGGACAAAGATAATACAAGTTTTGCCGATATCATTTTTGTTCAGTACTATAAAGTCAGTTTCATAAAACTACCTTGGCTTAATCATTTTTCTCTCAATCACATTATTTGTTCCATGAAGTCCAAACCATATAGTTGATCAGTGGTAATTCTGACAACTTCTGTAATCTTGTGATTAGAGAAATAGTCTTCTGGATTGTCTCTAACTTTTCTATGATTTTGCTTGTATACTCTCTTATGCCATGAATCTTTCCGATGTTGAATTCACAGTCGTGCGTCTTCATTAAAATTCTTGAATTCTTTATGAACCCAGTGATTCATCTTTTCTTCTAGATCAGCTTATGGGAATACTTCTGTGTGTATTGTGGAGTGAAAGAATATACTTCTTCTCCTTAGTATTTTCATTCTTTAAAAACAATAGATCTTTGTTGTACAAATACCTTGGAGTTCATTTGGATTCCTTTGTGGTTCATAGAAAAGGAAAGTCTTTGGTATTGGTTATCTTATGTCCTCTTCTCTGCTTTCCCAATCTATCTGATTCTCTATAAAGTTTGTTGCTTGTTCTAAATGGTAGGCGTACTCTTCAACATTTTAAAACTGATTATTCAAAATATCATTCAGTATAGCCTCCATTCTTGGACGATCAAAGATAGTTGGAACACACTTGTTAATATTTTGAAATTTTGTTATCAGCTCAGGTGTTTCATCTTCAGGAATCACCTCATCTTCATCAATAACGGTTTCCTCTTCCTATGCATCCCATTTCTGTTGTTGCTTAGATACATAAGTTGTGGAATCTTTGGTTGATTGTTTTGACAAAAAACCCCTTTCAGACTTTGATCTTTTAGAAGTCGTGTGTCTTTTCACTCTTTTCTCCCCCTCGGAAGGAGCATCATCCTCTTGATGGTCATCATGTCATTGTGAGTGAAATTCATCATCCCTGCAAGAAGTATTAGAAGTGGAAGACTTTTCAAACTTACGCTTCAGTACATCCCACAATGCTGGATCATTAGCTTGATCTTGAAGATTGGACTTCATCTTTAAATACAGTTGTTGTTGACGATCAGCTGATGTAGTTGTTTCGGTTGAAGTGGTTGTGGTAGGATGAACTTGAATAACATTAGTCTGTACATAATTCTTGAAAAGTTCCTTTATGATTAGGGGTGCTTGTGCATCGAATTCTTTAAAAATAAGAGCAGGTACTGCATCTTGAAAAGCATCTCACTCTTGAATGATGGTGTCAACCACAATGGGTTTTAAATTGCTTTCAATCAAGTCATTTGTGGCTTGTTCAGCAAGTTGAGGAAAATTTCATGAAGAACTTGATCAACTTTTATATGAACTTTCCAGAATTCATCAGTAGTCACACATTTTCTTTCCATATCCCTGATCATATATCCTTGACGCCTGCACATCTTACGAAACGCTCCTGGAAGTTGACTGTACTTTTTGGAAATATGTCTTTTCTTATGTGGATCTTTAGATGAAGTAGTAGTGGAGGGTGATACAGTAACTGTCAATTCCTGATTAATGTTCTTATCTTAAGATAATATTATCCTAGGGGATCTAGATGGTGTAGGAATTGGTGTCTGTATATTCTCAGTCCTAATCTCTAAAATACCCATCTCATCATCTTTCTTCTCATCTGTCTTACCTTCCTCATGGTCATCATCATCATCAATAAATTATGGATGTTCCTTATGACTCCCAGGCTCTATCCTATTTCCAGAATCATCAACATCATCATGAATCATAGAAGCAGCAAACTTTAAAGCATATGATTCAACATCGTTTTCTCCTTCGACCACCTGCTTCTATTGGATAGTTACTTTTAGTGATTTTTGTGGTGAACTCGTCTCTCCAGCACTTTGCTTCCTCTTCTTCCCCTGAGGACTAGCAGCAGTAAGGGTAGGTGTCTTATGGGCTCTAGGTGTTGACTTATGCATTCCTTGGGTAGAAACAACTAGTTGCGGTTGATTTATTAGAACGAATACATTAACAAACACCGTCTCATACTCCTTGTAGTCATTAGTGGCATGGTTCTCCTCAGTCAAGAATGCATCCGAAATCAGCATCCCTCAAACTTGTACATTCCTTGTAGTATACACACTCACCAACAGAATATCATCCTTGATAGAATGATAATCTTCTTCTAATCTCAGAGAAATGGATGGATATTTCTTCATTAAATCAGCAATTATGAGCTTGGTGAAGCGAGGGTACTGAATAACATCCTTCTTCTGGAATACATTATTCATGAAATCCTACCATAGAAGAGCAGCATAATCAACATTCGTGCGGTTGACCACAGTGTGAAACAACTGAAGAATGTTGATTTTGGTTTGATCATGCCTAGATGTTCTTGTAGTTAAGAAACGGTTGAACACCTTGAACATTGTCTGCCACGGTTGAGCAAGATTCTTCGTAAAGAAGGCACTTACTTTGTCAACAACACCTTGATAGCCAACCCTGTTCATGAATGATTCAATAATCTCGATGTTGACTCTGTGCTTATGATTAGATTATTTAGAGTTTCCACTGGCAGTCGAAGAGTATCACGAAACATATCAACAGTGTAAATTATCTCTTGACTATCCAGCTTGAGTATGATAGTGTCCTCAGTGTCAGGCACCTTGCGTACTATTTTCCAGAACTATTGTAAGTACACAGCTGGAACCATCGTAGTAAACAGTAAGAGGCAGAACTCAACGATGATCAAGTAGATTTTGTTCCCACTATCTTAGTAGCATTCCGGTGATCAAGGGCATTCCGGTGAGTATGGAATACTTTGTAGCATAGTATAATTGTTACATCTCCCAATGCCTTGAAATTTGGGGACAAGTTGAGCAGCTGGAATGATTTGTTGAGCCATATGGAATACTGTATGATGACATGAAGTGATTATTGAAATGAGATAAAGTTTATGTAATACACATTTATATAATGTTTTTGTCTCTTTCCACTATGTCTGTTTTTATATGCTCTAGCAATTCTTTTTTAGCATATTCTGATCATTTTTCTTTCTCATGTGTCCCAAATCTTGGATTCTAGCTTTTTTGGCACATGCCATAGAATCCTTTATATCGTCTTTTTCTTTGATCTTATTTTATATTGCTCTGGCAATTCTTTTTCGAGGCATACTTTGATTTACTTTTCGCTATATTGGAGTTATATCCTGTTTCTATTTAAATTTCCCCACAACAACAGCATTTGTGAAATAAACTCTTCTTTCAAGAATAATAAAGATATACTCTGATTTTGAATATACCAGTTTGGCAAAAACACAAGTTTGTGACAACCATTTGATGTTTAAGAAATCTAAGAGTATAACTTTATATTGTAAAAAAACTTTTTAGTAAAAGAGTACCACTTTTTGACACAAAGATACGGCCTTTGGATAGAAATTAAGATAACATTTCCAAAATCAAAAAAATTTCATAGATGTTTGAAAACAATGATATTACCATACAAACAAACTAATGTAAACGACAATTGGAGGTGGCACTAAGCCCACTCACTCCACATTTTTGTTCAGTGTAAAAAACGGTCCAAACAACATGACTTAGACCAATTACCTACCCTAATTGAGTACAATAGATAGTCATAAACCACTTTAAACTGTTTTCGAAACAATCTTTTCAAAACTTTGAAAATTGCCTTTGTTGAGACATGAGAATCTATAATCACAAACAGTTGAAATACCATGTTTATTTGTTTTTCTCAAATCTTTTGAATCATTGATCACTGAATGAAAAATTAGTTATGCAAAACATATTCTTATATATGATAATTGGATGGTCAGTAGATTGCTCACTCATAATCCTGTTGAATTTTTAAGAAACGGTCGTAACCGGATACAATCTTCACCATTTGACCTATTTATCAATATAAAAATATAATTTTATAACTAAATAAATCATTGGTTTTCGTAAAATGCCATTTTGATTAACATTTAAGCCCATTTGAGTATTTATAAAAATTAGCCCATTAAAATTGCTTTCCGAAACCCAAACTAAAAGACCAATTTTGCTCTACGAAACCCATTTATTATCCCATTAATATCATTTATGAAACCGGTCATTTTGGCCCAATATTGTTTACGAAACCATTTTAATAAGCCCATACGAAACCGAAACCTTAACCATTACTTTTGTAAACATAATTAACAAAGAAAAATGATAAATTGAAAGATTTGTTTTCATTTTTTAGCTTATTTTTTATACATTTATCACAAGTTAAGAACTGTTACTTATGTCCTGAAAGCATATTTCAAGTTTACGAAACCCTATCAGGTTATGAAACCTCATTAGTAATAGGGCCTAACCTAAAATCACCAATTTATCTTAAATCATTAAATTACCTTAACCCACATTCAAAAACAACTTAATTCTTGGTTTAGCACTACAATTACCCAAAACCTCCAATTTAGGTTACATGAACCCTAACCTTTAATTCTTCAATTAACTACAAATTAGAGGTACTTACTTGAAGAAGGATCATTGCTATGGCTTAACTCTTTGATTATGACCTTGATTCCTCATCAATTTACCATCAACCTTACCTGGTTTCCCCTCCATTTTCTTTCCTTGTGTTGACACACACATACATCACACCTCTCTGGAATATTTTGGATAATGAGGGAAGTATCCAGATATTTGTTGGTTATAAGTTTGCCACATTGGCAACTTTAGTACCTTAGGTCTTATTCTCTCACAAAAGTTACACATTATACTTTCTACTTCCATATTACATGTACTTGACTTAACTGATACGTCGTATCCATACCCGTGGATACGCTGTATCCTTGCTAGACTACCAATACTCCGTATTCATTAACCCGAATGGGCCATATCCATTCTTGTATCAATACGCCGTATTCACACTTACCAATACGTTGTATTAGTTCTGCCAGACAGATGCTTAAGTCTCTTGGCACATTTAGACTATTGAATTCATAGTCAAACTTACCTAATGGCCTTTTCGTAATTAAATACTTAAAAACTGATTTTGGGGTGTTACAAATCTACCTCCTTATTTAGATTTCATCCCCAAAATCACTTGTCTAATACTAATCATAACTTGGTCACATCCCTTCCATTTATACACTTTCCTTCATTCATCCGTTTGCTTGCAATGATCTATATGATCTTGCAACTTCCAAACATACTAAAATACAGCACCAAGCCTTAAACCATTCTATAACATCCATGGTTCTATTACATTACAACTCTTATTAAGGTTATTATGTCGTTTAAGACATATTTTATGGCTAAATAATCATTTAATTAACCCTTTTTTTACTATTATTCAATGCTTTTACTCAATTTTCTTCTAAACTTTCAATCAAGGACTATATGTCACTTGAGAAATTGCATTATCTTGACTTAATGTAAGTCAAACATTAGTTAATACTTTTATATTTACCATAGCCATCTTACCATTATTCCATAGCCATCTTACTATTACTATTTATCATTTCCATTATAACACTTTTCTTTGTTTACTTCTTTTTAGATAATTTTTGCCAAGGACTATAAGTTACTTGGGAAAATTCAATACTTTGACTACATAAAGTCAAACCTTGACTATTACCTTCCAATTTTACATTAAAGTGCTAATAATACTTAGCGACCACCATAGTCATTACACCATGCCATAAGGTATACTATAACCTCAATTCAAACTTTTGTCCTTCGACCTATACTCTTAACGTCTAAAACATAGGTTTCTCCTAAAGTCTCTATTAAAAGTCGCATTCAAATTCTTATTTCACCTATCTTATTTCCTACGATGTCTAACTAATTTTTGAATCTTATTTTCTACTTTTTTAATCCCTCTAATGCTATGCCGAGAACACATAAGCCCACTCATTTATACTTCTTTATTTACATTGAGAAGCGTCTCAATCAATGCAATTAAGGAAATATAAACTTATGGTTTGGCGATTCACAATTTCTTTATTTAAATGAAGAGGCGTCCCAATCCATTTAAATAAGGAGATTATAAATCATCCTACTTATACACTTTCGATATAACACTCCAACTACTATTACACACTTTGACTTTTAACCTTTTTCATATTTTACATTTCGACCATTATTCTTTTACTTTTTCCGAAGTTATTTATATTTTTTTTACCTCTTTTAGCCTTGGATCCAGATCATTATCACATTCCCTTGAAGGGACTTTAACCGTACCCTTGCGGTACCATTAACATTTACTTTACACTTTAACAAGTTTGGCCATCCTGGAGGATACCATTACATTCATCATTAACATTCTTAAGTTATCCCCAAGGATACCATTACATTTCACACTGGATCCAAGCTATGTTTAAATTTATCATTCTTTACCCTTTTTTTCATTTACGTACTTTTCTAATCATATACTTTTCCATTTCCACTTTTTATTGCCTTACGTAATTTTAACTCACACTTTATCATCTTTCATTATATTTTACAAGATCCAAATGATACTTGTCATTCTCGTTTATTACATTTTTATATGCATTTCCATATCGGATTAATTGTTTTCCTGTCAACCCCACGTTAACCTCATGATCAATTCTATACCAATACATCCTTTTAATCCATTAGACTTTTTCACGTATATAAACTTCACATTTGGTTTACTTTAAGACACACTTATTAATCCATTCAACTCATCATACATCCCCTTCATATATCAACATGATTCTATTCATTCTTTATTATTCATATACATCTCGAACTTAATCATATCATACTATCGCATTATACTTTATCATGTTCTCTACATTACATGACTTATCATACATCAACCCTTTATTAGTAATACATATAAGCACTTATTCTCAATACATAATAATTTTCAATTAAGCAACTTTTTCATAATTTAAACATTTACACATTCACTTGCTCCGATTCATATATTTTCATAACATCTTATCTAAAATGCAATCCTATGCATTTTACTTAGCTCAAACACTTCATAATCTCATACCATCATACTCATCATGTGCTACTTATACATATAAATAACTACCATAGACTTTACATCATATAACATATATTTCCGCACTTAACACTTCTCCAATAAGTATTTTACATTCTTAGCCACAATCATAATCCTTGAGTCTATGGAAAAATAACATGTCTCACATTTTATAATCATTCTATGTCTAAACATCATCTTAATCAAAGCCGCAAGTACTAACTACCTTATAACTAAGGCATTCACATTCTTCGCTACTTATACTTACGACATACGCGTCTATGAGTGGTCTAAGTTTAGGCAACCTATCATGGAAATCTACTTCACTTGAGAGTAGTGTGTTCTTAAGTGGTTGTTCCTCTTCCTCTCCAAAGCTCTGCTACCAAGTTGAAACCGCCCCTATTCCCGACTCAAATTTTGAACCAATAAACTAAAACTTTTTGCTCGAACGGATGACCAGAAATGACCTTTTGTCATTTCTTAATAAACTGATCAAAATACATTACTATTCGACTCTTAGAAGTATCAATAACATAAAATAGACTCAAATAGCTTTCTAACGATCAAAGCATGGCCCTTTTATACCTCTTTTACGGTTTAGTTTTTTTTTAAACGACATAAACACGATCACCACAAAAACTTAGGATCTACAACATGGATACGCCATATCCATGGAAAAGATACGCCGTATCACCCCTAAACTTCAATACGCCGTATCCACAAACTTGGATACGCCGTATTGGGCCAACAGACCTAGAACCTGCAGAAACATTATGCATAAAAGCTCTTTTGACATAAAACTTGACTTTTGAGACTCGATACTTTACAAAAACATCCAGAACTCATTTATACTTCATATTAAACCATTACATAACGTTTGTGGTCTTAACGACCCACTACAACATACTTTATAATGTAACGGTTTTTTTTGCCAAACACCCCTTTTTGACCCATTTCACAAACACTTTAACACCTACTATAACAATTGACTTACCCACTTTAACTTCTGTATATACAAGTTACTTGACACACGATGACAAACATTTATAAATCACTTTGCGACACTTTAACATAAAACTTAGGGTGGGGTTCAACATGATGGAGCTCAATATCTAAACTAAGCTCCTAAGTGCAATTTAATACTTCTATTCCTTGCTTCTGAATCTTAACCTTTTACCAAATGCTTTACCTTCTTTGCAAGAACCTACAAAATGGTTAAACACTAAATTGTAAGCACGAGACTTAGTAAGTAAAACGGAAGATAACATGATATCATATATCAATCACACATTATGCATCATAAACCTTTAACATTAATTCATCACCTCATAATCGCTATCACAAATCTATAACCACTTAAAGCATAACCATTCAATAACATCATGGTCAACACATACCTTAGCTTCATCTATTCTAGTCTACTTCCTCTATAGCTAGTTATGCCAAACTAGCTTCTTATCATTCTTAAACTAAACACATAACTCAAAACTTCCAAATATTAATAACATTAATCACATATACACAAAGTGATACACCAATATAATACCATATTATAACCGGTTTACTTACCTTGAATCCAAGCTAAATTAGCAACAATTATCATCATCTTTCTTGCTTGCATCTTAACCAAAAATCATGAATACATATATAAACACTCCTAATTTACATAATAATCAAAGGTGTCTAAACACACCCATAATTATAACCAAACCCAACTCTATCTTTAATATGATCATATCTTGATCATAACCCAAAATCACCAATTTTTCTTAAATCATTAAATTATCTTAACCCACATTCAAAAACACCTTAATTCTTGGTTTAGCACTACAATTACCCAAAACCTCCAATTTAGGTTACATGAACCCTAACCCTTAATTCTTCAATTAACTCATAATTAGAGGTACTTACTTGAGGGAGGATCATTGCTAGGGCTTAACTCTTTGATTATGACCTTGATTCCTCATCAATTTACCATCAACCTTACATGGTTTCCCCTCTATTTTCTTTCCATATGTCAACACACACATACACTACACCTCTCTGGAATATTTTGGATAATGAGGGAAGTCTCCAGATATTTGTTGGTTATAAGTTTGCTATATTGGTAACTTTAGTCCCTTAGGTCTTATTCTCTCATAAAAACATTATATGTTAGGATATCATTTCATCACCACAAAACACAAAATAAGAAGATATTTTAAAGAGAGAGAGACGTGTAGAGAGAGAGAAAGATAAGAGAAGATGAGAGAAAAAAGAAAGATTGGTGACTTCCACTAGAAAGAAATGAGAAGCAACACCCTCCTAACATGCTATGAGGGTTGTATTTATACTACAAAGAGTATGGACTCCTTGTTGGGTCGTTTGGGCCTTTAATGGACCGAACTAATGGGCTTTAGCCCGACACCTAGGCCCAATTAGCTTAAATGAATTCCCGTAAACTACGTTTTCCTATACAAGGCTCGGGAATATATAATGACCATCACTTTACATAAAAACACGGCTAACAATCTCCCCTTAAGGGGTGGTCATTGAATTGTGGATCACTTCTTGTAACGTCTTGAGTCTTGGAGCCTTGTATTATTGGGAATTCTTTTGAAGATACTTTTGCATGCTTGTGATCTTGGATCTTGATTTTTAACTTGATATCTTTTGACAAAATACTTATATCGTGGTCTTTAGCCTTGATTTGTCTTGACTACCGAGATCTCTAGATCTTTATCCTTGAATCTTTATGCTGCCTTGCGATCTTGTGTCTCCACCCTCATGCTCAAGGTCTTGAAAGATTGCTAACAATCTCCCTCAACATTTCTTTGACATGATTACTTATACCACATAATGGAAGAAGTAGTACTTGATCCACTTGTAAGATATATCTTTGTTATTTCTCAGCAATCTTGTCGATAATGTTCTTTTTAAGGAAGTTCTTGTACATCAGAGATTGCAGAAGACTTTGACACATGTACTTGAGCTTTCATCATGTATTTATCTTTGTCGATTGAGCATGAGGTGGTGAATCTTGACTCCGCTGGAATAAGGTTGTAACGCCATCACTTATACCTGAAAATTGATGTTAGTGATAAACAGCAAATATAGATGAATACGGCTTTGTCATTCGTCTTAAGTTCGGTTACATTAACCTCCGGTTCTGTGAGGACCGTTTTACAGTATAAATATTGTACCTGTGATCAGGTAGGTTCAATTTAGAAGAACCTCCTTGACAGGGTTTCCAGCTCAAAGTATTAGATCCTCTAACGTGATTGCATTAGATTCACCGTACTTGCTTGTTCTCATTACCGAAACGTCTCAAAGCAGACAACACGGTAAGAGTGAATCAGATAGTTACTATCTTTCTGATTGGGTCATCAATTCATATACTGGACCAAAATCGATATCCAGTTTACACAAGCTTGATTCATTTAGAATCTCGCAAGTCACCTACCGTGAAGCTGTTTGATGCTGACTCTAGAAGGATTTCAACTCATCACTGTGAGTACTAAAGAGTATCACTTTGAATGTTCTGGCAATTACCACAAGGATAATGCGTAGGACTCTTTGATACCAAATGTCGTATAATGATGTATGCCATTTTGTATATTGGAATTTGTGTCCTAGTGAGATTTTTGATGGATCTCGTTGGCTCTAGACTCTATAAGTGCACATTTGTTATTTGGTAATCGGAGGCTGGAGCGGACTGCCACCTTTTCAATATCAACGATCTCGAAATGAGAAAGCCATAAAAACGTGTTGATCTCTGTGAGAAATGAAACAAACTTCTTTTAAGAGAAGCCTGAGTAGCTGGGATGGGTTGTGCCTTGTATCACTAGGTCCATGATGACTTGTCTTCAATATCAGAATCATCTTTGTGATTACCGATAGATTAGGCATTGACCCGATTTTTGCCTAAGGTTGTATGGAGGGCTTCTTTATTTTCACCCTTTATCCTTACAATTCTTTTTAATTCTTAAACCCCTTCAATGTTAAACCAACACGGCCTCATTATCACCTTGTTGGGATTGTTCCGGTGATAACTCATGCCTTGGATAACATTCTTCCCGATCTCACTTTACTCCTTTTTTCAATCATACCTAGGACTTCTACTCTATCTAATGGAGTGTTCTTGGGTAGATCCCTCCGGTTCTGACTGGATCATAGAACGAATATACCTAACCTTAACCGCCTTATAACTCCTTGAGAGACAACAGTTGGTTGGTCTTTAGGTATTGCCATGAAGATCCATAAAACCATTGAAAATCAATCAACGTGTCTAAGAAATCATTTATGACACATTGAGAGTTTTTAAAGTTACCAAAAATCTCCCCCTACACATATGCACCATATTATGAAAGAGTTTTACACATGCGAGGTTTGGAAACGCACTTATAGATTGAAAATCGTATCCATTATTAATCCGTATTGATCACATTTTAATCACTATTCTCTCCCTCAAAAATTGCATATGTGTTGACAATTTTTTGGAAATATTAGTAAATTAAAAACAAGTTAATGTCCGGAAATTCACATGAGTCTAACTAAGTCTTGAGTTAACATGAGAGCATGCCGAATGAATCTTATTATTATACTCCACCTTAATAAAATATTAGAGTGAAAACTTAGAGTGGGAGTTTGTTGAGCACACAATTTTAAAAGATTTTGAAATTTTCTTTTTGAAAATACGTTAAAAAATTGTGCTCAACAGGAAAATGATTTTATATTTATCTTATTAATTATCATTTCCTTGGTGCTTCTCTTGAGCATTAACAAACTTTGAATGTTTATATGACATTGCTCAAGACCGAGAAGATATGAACTTCTCTTTGTTTAGGATAAATGTACATAATTGAACATTTTCCTTTCTTTAGAGACCGAGTCCTAACCTGACATTTACTTAGAAGTCGTAGAAGAAAATTTTGAAGAGACATGTTTTAAAAGCATTTGAAACTCTCGCTCGAACTTCATTTATACACCCGTGTTAATATTAATCAACATTTTTAGGTGTGTAAATGTTATCGATTTACAAGAGACATGTCGGAGAAGATTATTTTTGGTATTTTTGAAAATTTTGATTTTGTATTTTGCTTTTATAGGTTTTATAATTTTATATTTTCTTTTTCTTGGTTTTATATTTTTGTATTTTGTTTTTCTGATAAATATATACAAGGAATTATTGTGATTTTGCAAGACGTTTGAGCTCCTATGGAGACAAACTGCGCATACCAAGGCGACGAACCAAATAATTAAACCGATTCACTGGAAGGGCTTTGGTAAAGAGGTCGTCCAGTTGGTAATTAGTCTTGACAAAATACAGTTCAATCATACCCTTTTCCACGTGCTCCTTTATGAAATGGTAGCGGACAACGATGTGTTTGGTTTTTGAGTGTTGGACCGGGTTACAGGATATGGCTATGGCAGATTTAAAATCACAATAGATAGGGATCTTGTTGAAGTGAAAGCCATAATCCGTTAACTGTGTCCGCATCCAAAGGACTTGGGCACAACAAGCGGATAGAGACACATATTCTGCTTCCGCGGTTGACAGCATCATACAGTCTTGCTTCTTTGATGACTAGCCCACCAACTTTTACCTAATAATTGAGTTCCACCGAAAGTGCTCTTGAAGGTATCTTTACATCCTGCATAATTAGCATCTGAAAATCCGGTTAGTTCAAAACCAGAATCCTTCGTATACCAGAGACCCATGTTAACGGTTCCCCGGAGATAACAAAAGATCCTTTTAACCTCCTTGAGGTGCTTCTCGGTTGGCTTAGCCTGGTACCGAGCATATAAACAAGTAGCATGTACAATGTCTGGTCTGCTTGAGGTAAGATACATTAGGGCACCAATCATGCTACGATATTTCGTTGCATCGACTAGAGTCCCATTCTTGTCAAGGTCAAGCTTGTCTTTGATCTCTATTGGAGTTCCAACAGGATCACAAGTTTCCATTCCATATTTTTTAAGAATTTCTAACACCTAGTTGGACTGGTTTATGAAGATGCCACGGAGGGATTGGTTAACTTGTAAACTAAGGAAAAATGTTATTTCCCCTATCATCGACATTTCAAAGCGGATTTTCATAAGGTCGGAAAATAATTGAGTATACCTAGGGTTAGTTGAACCAAAGATAATATCATCTACATAGACATGTACCACTAAGATGTCGTCGTCGAAGCATTTCTTAGTTCCATAGTGTTCACAGTTAATGCATACATGCACATGTCACCATCTGTTCGGAGTTGATTCCTTGTCAAAACTAGTCGTGAGGGTTCTCCTATCACTTGTTCTAGATGGTGATCCTTAGTCCACAAATATTCATGAGGGAAAGGTTGATAAAACGTATGCATGTTTGATGGATCTACATATTGTGAAGATGATGATTCAGAATCACTTGTAGATGGTGGACCAAATAGATTTACAAACGTATTCCTATCGAGCATAGCATTTGGAACATTATTAGCAACTATTTCAGGTTGGAGTGGAGCTTGATTATCTTGTTGCTGAACATGTTGTTATTGTGTTTTGAGCTCGTCAACATCCTTTGAAGTCTTTGAAAAATTTGTAGCTTAGGAGGATGGATTTGTTGGTGTTGGTACGGTGTCTGCTATTGTTGTAGATGTCGTTGGACTCTGAAGAACTTGAGGTGCTTGAGCAGCCGTAGCAGTTCTTGTAGCAGCTGACGGTTGACCACCAATGTAATCATCATACATAGCTTCAAACAGTAAACCCAATTGACATTCAGTTGGTTGTTGAGTTGTTATTGTTGACGGAGCATAAGTAAGATCGAGTCCTGAACGGATTTGTCCAGAAGTCATGCTTTGAAGCCCGAGTTTTGAACTGAGTTGTTCAAAAGCCATCGCTGAAAGCTCATCAAATGTCACATTCATTGTCTCCATTATTTCTTTGTCCACCGATTGTAAACTCTGTAAGCACAAGAAGTAGCCGAATAACAAATGAAGAAGCCAATGTCACCTTTTGCACCAAGCTTCCCAATGTCCTCACGGTCATTCTTGGGATAAGAGAGAGCCCCGAATACATATAGAAATGAGATGTCTGGTTTTCTGCCATTAATGAGCTCGTATGGTATTTTGTTAAATCAACGGTGAATGATGGAGCGGTTTTGAGTGTAGCACGCAATAGCAATCGCTTCAACCCATAAGAATAACGGTACACGAGAAAAAAATCAACATTGTTCCAGCAGCCTCCACTAATGTTCAGTTTCTTCGTTCCACGACTCTATTTTGCTGAGGAGTTCTGACATAAGACGATTGGTGAGAGATGCCAACGCTATCAAAGTATTCCTTACGCACTTGATTCTTGAATTCTATGCCGTTGTCGATTCTTACCATAATGACTAGAGCTTGCAGTAGAACTGTAATTTTCTTAAGAAAGGTTTTAATCTCCTTTGGTGCTCCATCTTTTGATCTAAGAAATTATACCCACATGTAACGAGAGTAATCGTCTATAATCACCAGAACGTACCGCTTATCGCTTATGCTTTCAACTCTCATTGGACCACATAAATTTATATGAAGAAGGTGTAACCTCTGCTTAGAATTTGGAACAGGTTTGGGTGGGTGAGATGCCTTTTTGCTTTTTCCTTGTTCACATGAGGGACAAAGATGTTCTTTATGATATTTGAATTTTGGAAGATCGGTGACGAGATCGTTCTTAGCAAGGTCATTTATGGTGTCAAAATTGAGGTGGGATAAACGTTGATGCCATAACCATGACTTGGTAGAAGTAGCACGAGCCATGAGGCAAATTGGAGATGCAGAGGCCATTTCATGGAGATTGATGGTGTAAAGGTTTGTTGTACGATTTCCTTTCAACAAATCAACTCCTTCTAGATTTCTGACAAAACAGGTGTTCCTTCTGAAAGCGACCTCTAAATCTGAATCACAAAACTGCCCAACCGAGAACAGGTTGTGCCCCAAGCCCTCAACGAAATAAACCCTGGTGATCAAAATATTTCCCCATTGAAGATCACCAAATCCCAAAATAGCAGCAACATGATCATTTCCAAAGCAAACAATTCCCAAAAACTTCCAGACGAAATTGACGTGAAGCTTTAGATCCCCGGTCATATGCTTAGAACAACCCGAGTCGACGCACCATAAACAAATTTGGATAGCCTGCCAAGAAAAAAAGTGAAATTTGGAAACCGTTTGATTGTAGGTTTCAGAGGGTTAGAAGTACATGCATTATCACCATTAGAGCAGTCAGATTAACTCTTAGATTCACTGGATGCGATTATTTTTCCTTTTAG
>BQNB010144688.1:0-16821 GCA_026074375.1 Tanacetum coccineum
ATACAAGCTAGCATACAAATGTAACCAAAACAAGCATGTGAACAGAACGTGTCCCTCGATCCAACAAATATCAACAATTGGGTAGGAACGTTACCCCCGGTCCATTAAAATCGTCACTTTACATGGGTAGGAACGTTACCCCCGATCCCAATATCACAACAAATGCGTAGGAACGTTACCCCCGATCCCAATATCACAACAAATGGGTAGGAACGTTACTCTCGATCCCAATACGCATAAGCATTTAGCACGTAACATACAGTAGCCAAGTAAAGTCCATGCACTTTCAAAAAGACACATAATCACAATAATTAAAACATTTCCAAAATACTTGCATCATTTCCATCCCAAATTAGAAACATAGTAAAAAGAGGGACTATGAAACTCACCAGATGCACAAGCAGCTTCCAAACAATATCAACACAAGCTACACAATACAAACACAAACGTGTTACACGCGACCAAGCTAAAATCTTAAGTCCATGTAACTCACATATGATGGATGTCTAAGAGTTTGTTTAATCATCATGGGTTATCCCGACACCATGCCCAAACCTAACCACTTCATTATCACATTACACTAGTTAACTACAATTTGTTCAAAACAGCAGAATTTTAGCGTGTCTTGACTAACTTAAAAACCTTACTTGATGACCTTTATAAATTATACCAAAAATCATCTATGTTCCTTTATGTGTTCTTTAACTACCATTTGATTTCCAAAAGCCATTTACATGCACAAGTACTCCTAAGAAAATCAAAGTTCAAAACTGTTCTAATTCGGATCTGATTGCACACCAAAATGTATCACTCTAACTACCATACTTAGACATGCTTTCAGAGGCTAATGTTCACAGGATTATCAATAGACATATGGAACTTAACGACTGTAGAAGGGCTAAGCTTAATTCTACTTTTAAGTTAGGGTTTCACCCTCACAAACATGACCTAATTCTGACCCGTATTTACTGTTTTGACCACTTTTGTTGCAGAGGTTATTTGAATGCCTTCCCGACCTTAAAAACTTTCGAGGCTGGATTTTCTGGAAAGTAGACTCTTTTGGCTTATTCATTTACTCAAGAAACATATCAATACACGCTTTTATCATCTAGATATCAGTCGTTGAACACGATCCAAAATTCTGCTCAATCCTAAATCAAGTTTTAACACAAATCTAACTAAACCACAAGCATGCATACGCATCTAATTCAATCCTAAGCATACTACAATCATAATATATCATAAACATTCTGTATTTTAATTAAAACTAGAATCCACCATCATAAGTGTTACATGCATGCATTATTTAAACTAGGATGAACACACTTACCTTGATGATTAGCACCTAAACAACACTCTTGATTGACTCTTGGATCTAGCAATGAAAATCAATTCTTCTTAGGGTTTTGGGGGCTGAGATCGTACGCACACAAGAAGAGGGGAGAAAAGAATGGGCCAAGTTTGGGTTTTAAATCTATATTCTACAAGTCCTAGTCCAACACAATCTAGTTTAGTAAAAAAAAACTTTTTTTTCTTTTAAACTAAAACCGGCCCCCCCCCTTAATATATATTTTTTTTTATTAATTTATTAATTAACTAATTTACTTCATTACCTTAAGTTTTTATAAAAACCTAAGCTAATTTGATTAAACATTTTTACTTAAACGCTACTTACTAAACTTTCTAAATATAAATTTCATTTCACCAACCCACTTTCTATTTTTAGAAAAGTTTGCTACAAACTTTTATATTTCACTCACCTATTTCATTTCTAAAATGCCACATTTCCCATAAACGCTTAACACTTAATCACCAAGAATTGACGTAGCAATGCATGCAATACGTCTTTCATTTCCATTATCACCACACGTGAACAAATGGAATACTTAACACCAAACTCATATGCACACAAAATAAGATAATCATTTACCTCAAAAATGACATCATGCACATATGTAAACCACTTCAACATACATATAGAACACATAGCACGCAAGAAACATACAAGATGGACACTTAGCCATTTCTAAAGGTGTAAACTAACCTGCTCAAATCATGGTTGTCACAGTATTCCCTCCTTATGGAAATCTCTTCCTGAGATTTAACTAGTTGGTTCAAGAGCCTGATCAACAAATAACTGAGGATACTTAGACTTCATATAGTCTTCGCGTTCCCAAGTGAACTGGGACCCACGCATTAATCCAATGAATTTGGGGGGGGGGGGGGGGGGGGGGGGGGGGGGGGTTTTTTTCTTTCACAAGTGGTATTCTACTACGTTTCAAACTCTTAACCTCACGATCCATAATTTCTACAGGTTCCTCAACCAAACGTAAAGTCTTGTCGATTTTGATTTCATTCAACGGCACATGCAAATTAGCATCCGCCAGACACTTCTTCGAATTTGACACATGAAAAGTGTCATGCACGCTATTCAACTCCTCAGGTAACCTCAACCTATAAGCTACAAGGCCAATCCTTTCAAGGATCTCAAATGGTCCTACATATCTCGGTGCTAACTTACCCTTCTTTCCAAAACGCACTACGCCCTTCCAAGGCGTCACCTTTAACAATACACGATCTCCCACCTCAAACTCTAACGACTTACGCCTATAATCAACATAGCTCTTTTGACGATCTCTCGCCGCTTTGGGCTTTTCCTTTACCAACACTACCTTATCAGTCGTTTCTTGCACTAACTCGGGTCCAATCAAACTACTCCCTCCAATCTCTGCCCATAGAACAGGCGATCTACATTTCCTACCATACAAAGCTTTACACGGAGCACACCGAATGCTCAATTGATAACTACCACCAAAATCGATAACACATGCCCTCATTATATCCTCCAAAGTCTGAATCATACGTTCACTTTGTCCCTCCGCTTGAGGATGCTAAGCAGTACTCAAATCCAATCGCGTCTCTAACACTTTCTACAGCGTCTGCCAAAACCACGAGGTAAATCATCCATCTCCATCTGAGTTGATCGTCACCAGAATTCCATTCCTTGCTATTATCTCATCAATATAAATCCTTGCCAACTTCACATCTTGAAATCTTCTTGTATAGCTAGAAATTTTAGCTACCTTTGTCAGTCATCCGCGACCATCACCCAAATCACATCATACTCACTACTTTGACCTTGGAAATTTAGTGATAAAATCCATGGTGATTCTATCTCATTTTCACTCAAGTATCTTAGGCTGTTGCAGCAAGCCAAAAGTCTTTGACATTGCAGCCTTCACCTCTTAAACAAATTCAACATTTGCTAACATAGGTAGCAATATCATTTTCTTCACATGGCTACCAATACATGTCTCCAAGGTAATATAACGATTATACGTCCCGTAAGTACCAAGTACCTTGATGCATGGGCCTCATCCCTTACACTTCCTACCAATAGAACCTAAATTCGATCCATAAAGTACAAACTCTCGTCTCCTTTTCTTTCCATTTGTGGATCCAAACCATGAAGCCTTTTTGCGAGTACGTTCCCCTGCTTGGACGCCTCACTTTGGGCTGCCAGTATCATTCCTCTTACTCATCTTGGTTTCACTCTCTCCTTTCTACTCAACGCATCACCCACTACATTTGCTTTATTGATTAAACACAAGTCTATTCTTCAAGTCTGAAAAGCCTCTTCTTTGTTCTACGCTCACTCATACTTTTGATTCTCTCAGTAGGAATTAAGGGGGTTCAACAAACTAAAAACAAATCGAGATAACGACGGTAGTAACCTGCCAATCCTAAAAAAAACATCTAATTCCTCACTGTCCCTCACTCTTACTCGGGTCCACGATTGAAATCCGTTATGTTTTGACCCACGTTGACCAGAAAATGAACTTCTTCCAACCCAAAACACACACTTAGAAAAACTTAGCATACAACTTCCTCCTTCCTCAGTGACTCCAAACTAATTTCAATGAACTTCATGTTTCCTTATTCGACTTGATTAGGCCAAAGAATGTCATCATGAATACGATGACAACCACAATAAGTACGGTTTGTAAACCCGGTTTATTAAGTCCATGAAAACCGCCGGTGCATTGGTTAATCCGAAAGGCATAACGGTAAACTCAAAATGTCCATACCTTGTTCGAAATGTGGTCTTTGGAATGGCATCCTCATGCACTCGTAGCTGATGATAACCTGACCGAAAATCTATCTTTAAGAAAGGACACGCTCCTCATAACTGATCAAACAAGTCATCAATCCTATGGAGTGGATAACAGTTTTTAACAGTTAATTGTTCAACTCCCTAGATCCAATACTCATGCGAAAGAACCACCTTCATCTTCATGAAAAAACACCCGGGCTCCCACGAATATAAATAGGTCATATAAAACCCTTGTCTTCTAACTCTTGAAGTTGTTCAGACAATTCTTGCATTTCCAAGGGTGCTAGACGATATGGAGACTTCGCGGCTGGCATCGCTCCATGAACCAAATCTATGCGGAACTCAACTTGTCGTCGTGGTGGTCATCGACAAATCTTACTAAAACACATCAGTAAAATCGCGCGCCACGGGTATATCACTTATCCTAGGTTCATCTACCTTAGTGTTCATTAGGGCTTTGGTGGCTCCCAAAGTACATTCCCCATGAACTCGAAATATCTCATCACTTTCCAACGGTATTCTAACCACCTTCTCATAACATACTATCACAAACTTCCTCTTGGACAACCAGTCCATTCCCACAATCACATCAAAGCTTCCACGACTCAACGGTATCAACGAACTCCAAGGGTTACAAACAATCGAATAGGATACCAAACGAATATCGAGTCAAAGGCTAGAATGCATATAGGAGATTCCACATATGCAAATAGACGTAGATCAAATGACATAAGAATCCTTTGAAAGAAAGGATACGTATATGCACCGAGTGAAAGCGCAACCGAAAGAAAATCAATAGGCGTACCACGATAAATGAACACAAAAAAATATCAATACGAAAGACGGAAATTCTTTATATCCCAATTTTATCGACTTTACTCGAAAGGTCAAAAATAAATAATGTTTAAAAAAATCAAATTAAAATTAAGAACGTCAACTTTAAGATAAAAATCATTTAAATAATAATGAAATTGTCTTAAATGTAATCTTTGAAAAAATTTCATTCTGGTTGTCATAAAAAAAATCTAGAGATGGTTATCTAATGGTGTGTCGCACTACCACTAATATAATCCCTTAAAAAAACCTTATTTTTTTTTGGGGGGTTTTTATAATAAAATAAAATCTATTTACAAAGATCATGTTATACACAGTTTTCTCCAAACACCAACACAATACTTCCAAGGGGTTTTTATAATTAGATATCAATTATAAAATAGGTTACTCAAACAAAGGACACCATAATACCAAAAGGGATCGTAAAACACCGTACAGACTCTAACATAATTTTATTGTTTGAGAACGGAAGAAAATGCCAGAAACCATATACTCAAAATAAAATCAAAAAACTCATACAAGAAAACTCATGCAAGACGTTACGTACCCAAAAGAAAACGTAAGGTCTTATCCAAATAACGATCAACAGAGCAAACCTAAAAGCATCGATACTAACACGTCGCCAATGGGTTATGAAAACCGAGGGCATATAACAACCCAGGGCTAAATGATCCACACTAATATGATTTAATGAACAAATTAGTGCATAAAAAGAAACATTTGATACTCATACGACTAATCAATGCAACAAAAGAACTAACAAAATGAGCCTATATCCAAAAGAGCAGATTCCGAACAACCAATATACATCGCGACATCGAATAGGAAAAATCGGGTATCCTTACTAACAAAGTACGATGAAGGGATGCGAAGCTTAGACTTAGGAAATCCGAACAAACAACCGACAAATGATCAACCTCTAATAATAGCAATACTAGGTATCCGCAAATATTAATAGAAGGAACTTACCAAACATACAACTCAACGTAACATATCCTCCAATTAGGGTAAGAAAAAAACCTTACCGTATACCACATCATTTATCAAGAAACACATTAAAACAAAATTATATTACACCAACCACCTCACCACCAAACACAAACAAAACAATCATGTCACAATTCCAAGTAATGTGATGCCTTATATAAATTATGTAGGCCACTATAATTATAAGTGCCTCCTTTTACACGTGTACTTACAATATTACCCATTTCAATCATAATTCACATCTAAAGGCACATACCCACAATGCACATCATAAACCCACTTCAACTAACACATAAAAATATCTCCATCAAATAACTACTTACTATATCAAAAAAAAATTGGAAACGACATAAGGAACGGAAGTCACGCAATCAGACTCCCAAAATACAAATATTTGAAAAAAATAATCAATAACAACATGACGAGGTAAAGGACGGGATAAAATTATGCTGGGCCTCGCTTGGGTTTGACTTTGCCTCTGCAAGAATCACCCGACTCCGCGGGTCCAGCCCTATTACGCGCATCTGACAAACGATCAACTATCCTATCTCCTTCGGTTCCACAAGAGGCTCCTTATAACGTTTAAGTCCAGTTAGGAAAACAATACCCCAACGAGACTTCTTACGGGTGGAGGAAAACATACCTAAAATACTAAGAAAGTAATACATATCATATCAGATAATGGTAGACAAAAATAACTAAAATGATAACTGTTAGCAAAATACGAATATAAAAGCTATGCAAAAATAGAGATAATCTAGCAGTTATATCATTAAACACTTAAGCCCTAAATGCATCTACATGAAGGACTCCTAGGTTATAGTCTAGGCTCAACCACCTACTTCTCTATAACCAAAGGCTCTGATACCAATCTGTCACACCCCGCCTAGGCGGAAACACGAGGCATAACATCATGGATATCATCACAACACAATGGTGTCAACAATAGAGAGAACTAAATGAAATAGATAAACAAATGAGACACAATGTGTCATGACAATATCTAACACAAGATAAAGGAGTCTTGCATTACGATAGCAAAGTCATACCGCAAGGAAACATAAATCCAAGGGTCTAAACAATCAAATAAAAACCAAGTATCAAACAATTCAAATGACTTAAATAAAAAACTTCAACATCCTCAAGATGGTTACCTGAAAATGATGCTTAAAACGTCAACATAAAGGTTGGTGAGAGTCATAGGTTTACGACACACAATCCAACTTTAAAATAAATTACTGTGATTAATAAAACATGACACGACAATTAAGCTAGCTACTATACAAGCTAACATGCAATCATACCAAACAACCATAATTGGGACGGATGCCTACGATCCACATCATACCGTCATGGGTAACCCCGTTACCCTCTGATCGAAACATACAGAAATGGGTAGAAGCACTACCCTCCAATTGGAACACATAGAAATATAAATGGGTAGCAGCGCTACCCTCCAATTAGAACACACAGAAACTTCACCACATGTAGCACATAACATATAATAACCACTTAAATTCCCATGCACTAAATAAAATCACATAATCAAAGAAACTTAAAAACATTTCCAAAATACTTGCATCATTTCAACCCCAATAAAACATAAGAAAAGAGGGGCTATGAAACTCACCTGAATGCTCAAACGCAGCTTCCAAATCTCAACACGCAACTATACAAATAAATAAACACGGTTACACGCGACCAAGCTAAAAGCTCCTAGGTCCGATGTACACACATATGATGAATGTCTAATGGTTTAGTTAACCATCATGGGTCACCCCGACACCATGCCCAACCTTAACCATCTCATTAACACTTTACACTAGCTACTTATAATTAAATCATAATTGTAGAATTTTAGTGTGTCTTTACTTGCTTAAAACCCTTATTTAATGACCTTTATAATTTATACCAAAAATCACCCATGTTCATTTATGAGTATATTAACTACCTTGTGATTCCCAAGTATTACTTACATGTGTAACTACCTCAAATAAAATCAAACTTCAAAACTGTCCTAATTCGGATCTGATTGCACACCAAAATGTATCACTCTAACTACCATACTTAGGCATGCTTTTAGAGGCTAATTTTCACAGGATTATCAATAGACATATGTAACTTAACTAATGTAGAAGGGATAAGCTTAATTTCACTTTTAAGTTAGGGTTTCACCCTCACAAACATGACCTAATTCTGACCCGTATTTACTGTTTTGACAACTTTTGTTGCAGAGGTTATTTGAATGCATTCCCGACCTTAAAAACTTTTGAGGCCGGATTTTATGGAAAGTAGACTCTTTTGGATTATTCATAGACTCAAGAAACATATCAATACACGTTTTTATCATCTAGATATCAGTCGTTGAACACGAGCCAAAATTCTGCTCTACCCTAAATCAAGTTTTAACGCAAATCTAACCTAACCAATTGCATGAACATGACCCAAATCAAGCCCTAATCATTCTAGCATCAATAAATATCATTAATATTCTGTATTTTATGAAATCCTAGAATCCACCATCATAAGTGTTACATGCATGCATTATTTAAACTAGGATGAACACACTTACCTTGATGATTAGCACCTAAACAACACTCTTGATTGACTCTTGGATATAGCAATGAAAATAAATTCTTCATAGGGTTTTGGGGGCTGAGATCGTACGCACACAAGAAGATGGGAGAAAAGAATAAGGAGAGAAAATCTTGACTAGGGCTTTATATATATATATATATATACCTAAAATACTTATCTAAAACAAATCCTAATCTAATTAAAAAAAACTTTTTTTTCTTTTTATCCCTAAAACCGGACGCCCCCTTATTATATATATATATATTTATATATTTATTTTATAAAATTATAAATTAACTTGTTTACTTCATTACCTTAAGTTTTTATAAAAACCTAAGCTAATTTGATTAAACCTTTTTACTTAAACGCTACCTACTAAACTTTCTAAATATAACTTTCATTTCACCAAACCGCTTTCTATTTTTAGAAAGTTTGCTACAAACTTCTATATTTCACTCGCTTATTTCATTTTTAAAATGCCACATTTCCTATAAACGCTTAACACTTAATCACCAAGAATTGACGTAGCAATGCATGCAACACGTCTTTTATTTCCATTATCACCACACGTGAACAATTGGAATACTTAACACCAAAATCATATGCACACAAAATAAGATAATCATTACCTCTAAAATGACATCATGCACATATGAAAACCACTTAGTACACATAAAATCACATAACACAACACTTAAATACATAAAATGAACTCTTAGCCATTTTTAAAGGTATAAACTAACCTGCTCAAATCATAGTTGTCACAAGTTAGCACCTAGGTTTGTTGGACCGTTTAAGATAGTTGAGAAAGTAGGCCCTGTGGCCTATCGGTTAGATTTGCCTAAGGAGTTGAATGGTGTTCATGACACGTTCCATGTGTCGAACCTTAAGAAGTGTTTGGCTGATCCAACACTGCAAGTGTCATTGGATGAGATTCGAGTTGATGCTAAGTTGAATTTTGTGGAAGAGCCTGTGGAAATTTTGGAAAGAGAGTTTAAGAAGCTGAAGCGTAGTAGGATTGCCATCGTCAAGGTTCAGTGGAATTCGAAGAACGTGGTCCTGAATTCATGTGGTAACGTGAAGATCAGATGAAATTGAAGTACCCGCATTTATTTAGTGATGTTAGTAGTTGAATTTCAGGGAAGAAATTCTTTTAAGGGGGTAGAATGTAACCTTTGCCCTTTTTGTGTTCTGAATTTTTCATTTATAGTCCTTTGACTATTTGACTTTTGTTAATTTATTCAGATAATGTACCATGTTGACGGTGGTGATTTTATGAGAATTATGGTGATTTATGGTTTATTGTGATTAATAATCCCTTTTGGAAGGTATTATTGTGTTATTTGTATTCCGGGTGGTTTGACCCGTGAATTTTGAGAAATGCCGAAAAAACGAGTCCGAGACGTCCGTTAATGTCCAAATGAGTTTTAAAGGGTGTAAAGTGTAAATATGTCATGTAAATACTCTAGGTTAATGAAAAAGTATTTTTAAGGTGAATAAAAATGCTAATTAACTTTGGGGAGTATTTTACGGTTGAGTTTTACGAGTATTTAAGTGATCCCGACAAGAAAAGAGAGACCCGAGACCACCTAGGATCCCATGGCCGGTTATGGGTCAAGAGGGGAGACAAGGAGGCCCTTTTTTAGCTTGTTTGTCTAAGGATAGTACCTACACATATTCTACCTTGCATTTTGAAAACACATCGTATTATTTTGATCTAAAAAAAAATACTCTCACCTCTCTTTCTCTCCTTGTCCGTCCGAACCAAGCCACACACACACACATAATATATTTTTGAACTTTGATCAATAAAACATGAAGACATAGATATTTAGGGCTGATTCTAAAGCTCGAGTATTCATTTAAACAACGTTTGGGTTGTCCGGTTCGTGTCAAAATATACATTTTTGAAGATTTTCTTGTAAGTTTTCAAATTTAAATTTTGTTTGTCCTTTTGGGTTTATTTTGATGCATAGATGTTAGTTGTACAAGTTGATCGTCGTGAAAATCGATTTTTGGAAGCGAAATAAATAAAAAGAGGGTGTTTGGTTCGTGGGTTATAAAAAGAAAAATACGGGTTTTTGTAGTTTTGATGTTGTGGTCGTGATGGTTGAATAATATATGTTGCTAGATAGTTTATTTTTGGATAGTAGCTTGTATAGCTTATTCGGGCTTATTTTTAAGCTATTTCTTGGCTTATTTTGGGCTTATAGGCCACGAAAAATTTCCAAAATCACTAGGAAAGTGATTTTGACTGTTTTGTGTTATGGCATATGTTTGTGGACTATTTTGAGGCTTATGGTAGTAACCAAATGTGATACGTAGCTTATTAGCTTATTTTCAAGCTTAATATACGTATTTTGGAGCTTATGGACTCACGGCCCAATAAGTCTATTTAAGTCGTGGCTTAATGGGAGGGCTTATTGTGGTCCGGATTATTTTATACTTATTAGTATATGCTTATATATGTAAATGGACCTTGGTTTTGGACTTGGATCGTATTTTGGACTTATAAATATCTTAATGGACCTTTATTGGGCCTTAAAGCCCAATAAGCGATATTTAGTCGTTATGAGAGTTTTGACGGACTTTTGAAAGTGAAAATGTATTTACGAAGTGATATTGAACGATATTTTGGGAAAAACGTTTTAGTAAACATTAAAGATTGAGATTTTGGAATTTTGTCGAAAAGTGTCGAATTTATGAAAAGTGTTGAAAATAAGGTTTGAAACCTTGGAAAACGTTGTGTGAGCGTACGGGTCATGTCGAAATTTCGTAAAAAGTTTATACTTAGAAATTTTCCTAAAAACATGATTTTTGATTTTAAATAATAAAATATTAAATTAATTATTTATTTATTTAAATAAATTCGACTAAAGGTAAGCGAAAAATATAATTTTTCTCGAAACTTCTCTAATGTGTTTATTATGAGTAAACGTTTCATTTTCAACTCTAATATGATTATTTTCACGGTGACTAATTGTTGAAACCTAATTGTAGGCTTCATACATCGTTTTGCCCATCTAGGATAGTGTAGAGAATCGTTTAGCCCATCTAGGATAATAATAACAATGATTGATAATGCACAGCGGAATAATAAATAACACAATTAATGTTATGAACAAGGTTTTCTTTATTCATACTAATAAACTATAAACTATTCGACTTTAATCAGTCGACTATGCTATCTAAATAACTAACTAATAAGCTAACTATTAGACTCTCATTGGAGAGAAATAACTATGATGGATATGAAACTATTCACCCTAATACCCTTTATATAGAGGGATATTAAGGCTTACAAAGGAAGCTAATTAATTATATTAGGAAGCTAATTAAAACTAATTAAAACCTTCCTTTATCTTTGATATTCTTTGACTTTTCAATGCCTATCTTCATGGAAATCTTTCAGCTATTAATTCTTCCATATGTAGAATACCAAAGTGTCAAATTAATCCCTTGTTGTTTCATTCGTCTTCATTTATGCATATGTAATTTTGTAATCATCAAATCTGAGATCCCAACATTCTTCCCCTATTTGATATTAAAAAACAATCTTCAAAGCTTCCCCTTGAAATAAGATCTTCTTGTACATGTCACCACTTTAAAATAAGTTGCAAACCATATAGTCTTCTTCCCCTTTTTGTAATCATCTAATAGGGGTCATCTGTAGATAAGCAACTTGTGAACACTTCCCCTTAAGTGGTACATGTATATGGATTAAAATGTTAAACAATAAGCTTCCTTGAAAAGTATTGCTAAACCATCTCATGAATCTCGAACTAGTAGTGCTCCATGAGTATATTGATGAAGAAAAATGAGTATAACCCATATGTTAAAGAAGTAGAATTTCCCAAACTTGTGTCTTATGTCTTGCACTATTCACATGACTTCAAACTTATACCAAGACCAAAATATAAGTAGATCGCAATCTCTTGACAAAATCCTCATTTATCCTATAAAATGAGACACTAAGCACAACAACGTAACTCCTTAAAGTGATAGCAAATGTACTTGTACGCATCATAAGGTAGATCGTACACTTTCTAGATTCTTCAAGTCTTTCGTCACCAACAATAAGAAAAAAAACAAACCAAGTTATCTTTAAAAGTCTTTAGCCTGCAAAATTACTTTAAGCATATGATAAGGGACACGCCCTGTGAAACTAACTACAACATCAAAGAGGCAATAACCAATTTTCTACAAATAATCCAAAAAACGAGCCACTATTTCATCATTGTTCGAGATCCAAACGCGTCCGTGTTGTCCCATATCGGACAAAGCTAGCAGAATTAACCATAAGCCTAGCAGACTTAATTGAGTAATGCTAGCAGAATTAACATTCAAACCAAATAGCAACACTTTTTTTGTCCCAAAGCTGTCACTAAACTGCTCTTAGCGACACATTATCTGTCACTAAACTGTTGCTAAACTATCGTAGAACTGGGTACTCCTTCCTCCCAATTTGTTAGTGACACTTTGTTCTGTCGCTGAACCGTCGCTGCTTTGTCACTAATAGGGATGTCCTTCTACCTTATCACATTGAGTGACACACTTGCTTCTGTCGTATTCTTGTAACTAAAGTGTCATAATCTACAGTAATTAAAAAACATGGTGCGAAGCAGTATAACTCAATACTTACAGTATTATGTTCCGAACACGCTAGCAGTACACACGATTAAAGCACAATAAGTATAAACGTAACACAAGCAACATGCTATTCACACATCTTCATCTGAACAACTATCAATATCAGACCCACAATCAATGAACATCAATTGCACCATCATTAGACCCATATTGATCACACCATACAACCATGAACAATCCTCCATTTCAAAAACAATACCACCTGATGCTGTAACATAACCATGAAAACAAGTCACAACCTTCTTGTTTCTAAAATCGATCATAGCAACCTTATTCATCGTGATACCTTTACTTCTTGAATCTGGTCGTAACAATAATCATGTCCATACCTGCTGTATAAACACGTTTATCACCTGTTGTTTTAATAAAATGATCATGGTATCTTATGAACACCATCAATGACTCACACAACATCTTCTTTATCGAAGCCATGTCCTGCTTTAATAGAAAAGCATCTGGAATATAACCTGAATCTTGCAATAAGACCTTAGAAAATTAGGGTTTCAATGGATCATAACAAACCATATCAAGACTGCCGTCATTAGGATCCCTACTAGGGTTCATCACCAATCCAAGGATTGACTCACCAAAGCTAGTAAAAACATAAGCATTCAATCTTCAACCTGCTTCTTTTCTGATAAAAAAATCAACAACCCTAGATTAGGGTTTAATTAGACAGGTATAGCAATATCACAAAATCAATTGATTTCGTGTCTTCTATCCATCTTCTTAATAGAATCTAGGGTTTTATAGGAAAAACCCCTGGTTTCCACCAAAATCACCATGTCTAAGATCCAAAAACCCGAACCTTTTTGTCAAGAAAACGGGACACATAAAAAGCTTTTTGTACTCCAGATATCAAGAGCACACCGCTCCAGATACCAACTGTTGAAGCTAATTGTACTAGGCTTCATAGATCGTTTGGCATCTTGGGATATCTAACTTGATCACGCAGCGGAATAACAAATAAGAACAACCATGTTATGAACAAGGTTTTATTCATAAATACTATATCCCCAAGTTCAAATGATCTTGAGGCTAACTAAATAACTATTGACTTTAATCAGTCGACTTACTATCTAGATAATAACTACTAATAAGCTAAATATTAACTCTCATTGGAGAGATCTAAACTATGGATGGGATAATAAAAACTATTAACCCTACCTATCTTTACATACTTAGAGGGATATTAGGCTTACAATGGAAGTATTAATTATATTAGGAAAAAGCTGATTTAAAACTATTAAACCTTTCCTTTATCTTTATATTCTGTGAACTTTTCAATGCCTATCTTCATGGAAATCTTCAAGCTTTTACATCGTCCATATGTTTTGTATACCAGACGTGTAATATAATCCTTTGTTGTTTCATTCGTCTTCATTTATGCATATGTAATTTTGTAATTATCAAATCTGAGATCCCAACACCAAGGTTACCGAATGGACTTACCGAGATATATTTATAATTCTTAATTATAAATATTTACGTAAATTACTTATCTATTTTTTTAAATAGTATAAGTACGTATTATTGAGTAATGAGATTGATATGATTGTTGGGTTATGTCGTCAACCATCACACCACTAAATTGTTATGAGTAATTGTACAAACGCTGTCTAAGTACTTTAAGCATAACGTGAAGATTGTTTGGAACTGGATGATTAAAATTGGCGACATAATGGACTAGGGACGTCTGTGGATCATGCGGGCGTCGTTACATTTGCTTGTGTGATTGAGATTTGGTTGCTTAAAGGTCTTGCTTGTGGTTTGATAGTTTCTCGTGCCCCACTTTTTACTGTTTTTCTGTTGGGGGAAAATGATACTCAAATGTGTTTTGAAATGTTTTGAATTGAACTGTGCGAAATGTGGTTTTTTTGGAACAAGATATGTGCTTATGACTGCTATGTGAATATTATGTGATGCATGATTGTTTGGATTGGATGGGTAGTACCTGTGTTTGTGAGATTATTGGTTCGGAAAGGTACGCCTACCTAGTATTTGTGTGATTATTGGAGCGGATGGGTCGCCTTACCACGGTTTGTATGTGGTCTGCCCTCTATCTTTAGTCTGCCTCCAGCTGGTAGGCCCTTTAGGTGCGTAAGTGACATATGATTATTGATTAGCGGTGATGCTAAGGTTGTTTGCATATATTCACTGTCATATAGCACTATTGTCTACTGTTGAAATATTGGCACAACTTTTGGGTTTAAGGTCAAACCTATGAGCTCACCAACATTATTGTTGACGTTTTCGAGTATCATTTTCAGGTGAAGTGAAAGAAGAGTAGTTTGGTGATTGTGATCGCTGACTTAGAAGTATCCCGAGTGGATTTTCATATGAAGTCTTGCTTGCTTGTTGTTTGATTTTAGTATTTGGATGTTTTAGATTAAGTTTGGATTATGGACCCCTGTGAGGGTATTTGAATAATTGTAAGAGATTACGGATTTTAGTTGCGAGTTGGGACATCACTCAAGGTTGTTCGAGGTTGATGGTCTTCATAGCACTTGAATTTTATGCATTGTAGTTTTCTCTAATGTAGTGAGCGCGAATGTTGTGGATAGATCTATCAGGGCTGACAACCCCCGTCTCCTTTTCTGGAATTTTTGGTCACTAGTTGACCATGTGGCGCATTTAACATTTGAATTGAATCCTTTGGGGTGTTTGGCAGAACATCCTACATTTATTAGGGGCACAAACAGTTAAAGCTTCGGGGTCATGAGCTTAGTGAAATAATACATATTACCTTTTAGACTTGGTGAATTTGTTTCTCTTTTCTACATTACTTAAGTCTTGTGGTCCACTACTGAACATTTCTTGGTTTATTGAATCACTACTTGGATTTTGGAACTAATATTTTTAAATGTTGTAACGCTTCTTTTCTTACTGAAATATTTACTAAATTATTTCAACACTGCTCTTAGTTAAACCTATGAATTCACCAACATTATTGTTGACGTTTTGCATGTATTTTCTCAGGTTATTATTTTGCTAGCTGAACATTGAGAGCATTTGGATGCGCGGATGTCAAAACTTTAAAGACTCGGTTTTCTTCACATTCGATAACATTTATCTTTAAATATACAATTGAGTCATGTTTGAACGCTCGTAACGTTTGTTAAATGGAAATTATTGGGACCTATGTAACTCTCATATTTTATTAAATCGAATGTGACATTTTATTAAACGTCTCTTTTGAGGTCGCTTTTTGTAACTTGTGTATATAAACTACGAAGTAGCACCCCAAGTGGTATTCCGCCGTTGTTGTGATTTTGGGGGTGTTACAATCTAATCCTAGAAATCAAGCAACCATTCAAGATGGTAGAGTCACCATTCAACAAGTTCAAGGAAGACAAATCAGAGTTATGCTGGTACAGGATACAGAGGAGTTGCTACTACTTTAAAGGGAAATGTTGCAGCTGGTCAACCAAGAGTTGTGAAGTGTCATAACTGTCAAACAAAATGACATATGGCGAGACAGTGTACTCAGCCAAAAAGGCCAAGGAATGCTGCATGGTTTAAGGAGAAATTGATGTTAACCGAAGCTTAGGAAGCGAGTCAGATTGGATGAAGAGCAACTTGCATTTTTAGCAGACCTTGTGGTATGTGTTTAATTACACATACCCTTTGCCTATAAAAACGGACTTAAAAGACTAAAA
>BQNB010144689.1:0-16821 GCA_026074375.1 Tanacetum coccineum
TACAACAATTAAACGCATATATCTACAAAAGCGTACATATGATGTCTCATTAAAATGATGGTGCATATGGTTTTGAAAACCGGACCGGACTAACGGGTTCAACCGGAAATCAAAGTCACAATTGGTTCGGCTAGCTAATAAAATCCGTCCGAAGACGAACCGAAGAGGACCCGTCGGAATCAGTAAAAACGGGTGAACCAGGCTTAACCGAGATCAAATTCTTTTTATTTCTTCGGTTAATCGTCACAGGGTTTCCGCCGCTGCAACGCACGAGTACCTGCTAGTTAATTAATACGTACGGACTATGGAGTATGTTTTTTAAAAAGAAAATCAAAAAATATTTGGAAAGTAAATTTTCGCTGGTCGCCAAGGAATAGAATTTATGGGGAAAAAAGTCCCAGTCGATCGCTCTATAAATACAACCCAAAAAATCATAACAATGTCGACTTCTTCTTTGCGCCCAAAGTAGATTACACCATTCATTCTCGATAATAGCAATGTCAACTTCTTCTTCAAAGTTGACTGTGCTCAAGGCTTCGACCGGTGAGACGTTTCAAGTTGAGGAGATTGTGTTGGAATATAAACAAATATAAATTATATATGTCCGGAAATTATTCGAGCCTAAGGGGACGCACACGTTAATATATAGAACAATGTATTTAATATATTAATGTAATATATTAATTAATGTTTAAACAAACGATCGTTAAAAGTTTAACAAGAATAAATATTAGTCGTTAATAGTTAAAGGACTAATATGCAAAATCGGAAAAAAGAAAATATTTGGTTTGTCCCCTCTCCTTTAGTTGGCCGAATATCTCCTTCCATATGGAAGGAGATTGCATGCTTTCTCACAAAGATTGTAAGGGCTATAAAAGGAGGTCTTAGGGTGTTTTGTAAATCATAACTTGAAACCTAAAAACTCTAAATCTCTCCTTGCTCTTTCCCTTGGCCGACCGAACCTCAAAACCCTTGAGGGATTCGGTTTTCTCCTTCCCCTTTTCGAATGAACCAAGAAACAAACCCTTAGGGTTTTTCGTGTTAAGGTTTTACAATCAAGAAGGTGCTTCGTGTGTTGATTGATTCAAAGACGAAGAGATCGTTTGGTTAAACACTATTAGTACTAGCATACACATTGTTTGCTAAGAACGTATTGTGTGTGAATACTTAGAGAGATCATTCTTTTGATCTTGGTGGTTTCGCGTGGTATTATACACACGCGTATATTGAAGACGGTGTTACGTTTATTGCTATAAGCAGTCTAACGTTCCTTGCTAAAGGTATATATCTTCAATCCCTTGTTAATTATAAGTTCTATACGTGTTTGATCTTTCCGCTGCGTACTCGTGATATGTTTAACTGTTAATTAGATCTAAAATCCCAACAGTGGCATCACGAGCCATCGTATATGAATTTGTAATTACAAGAATAAAATTGGACAAACAAATTAGGGTTCTTGATTAATTTTTTAAGCCCTTTGGGCGTTTTATGCATCAAGATTCGATCTTTATGCATCAAGATCCAATTTTTATTGGTTATTAAAAATTGATTAGACGATTTCTAGGTTGTATGCAATTTTATGAATAAAACTTGATGTGTTTAAATTGTTAATTGATCCGGTTTTATGTTAGATTAATTGTTAATTTGGCATCCATGATAAATACATGCAATTTATCGTGGAGGCGATATATGATATTAATCTTGTTAATTGTTAAAATTATTATGCAAATATGATGATCAAGACCTAAAACATAGAACACTAAATTTATGTGGTTTCGATCCACGACTTTAAAAGCTAGGGAAGACCTTGGCATGTCTTAATGGGGCCTAAAAGTTAATTTATGTACTATGTGGTATGTATTTGTATAAGGCTTACGCAATCGATTATATCGATGAATGTGGCCGGAGTTTATAGGACGAAGGAGCCTTATATGGATACATACATGTTTTAATTATTAGATAATTAGGATCATTATGAATATTTGCATGGCTTAATTGTTAAGTGTTATTAGTTGAATAAATTGTTATGTGAATTAGTTTTATGTTTATATTGTTTTATTTTAAGTATTGGACTTATGAGAAAATAAAAGGGTTTCCCAAAAATAAATATAAACATGACTAATTATGATGAAATCAGATTTATTTATAGTTCATATTGTGTTTCCAAATTAAAGTTTTATTTTGAATGGTTAAAACTTGACGCTATAGACTCATGGTAAGTACGGCTCACACTGGAAACAAACTATAGAAGAAGTTAATGCGGACTTACAGTGGTCAACATTCCTAAAGAATTTAGGTTTTTAATATGCTTCGCGCTGACCTGATTCTTTGCTTCTTTGTGCGTTCGATTGGAGTTACCGTGAGCCATGGCATGTCACTACAGTGTCATTTAAAAAAATCATAATTCTTTATATTTGGAAAACTACGTTGTAATCGTCAATTTTTAATAATGGTAACACTATTATACATTCGATGTATTGAAAATATGTGATACCATAATAAATAACTTAATTGAGTAAAGTTTTTATTAAAATCAATGATACAAAGATGATGCATGCTTCTTTGTACATATTTGTCACAACAAATATTATACCCTTTTTTAAATAAGTTATTGTCATCTAATTTGTAAAAACACTTGTAGATGCTTTTTATTATGCGTGAGACATATGTAGATCGTAATCCCAACATGATTATACACTTTTCATGAGATGTTAGTTTTACATAATCACTATTTTTTATTGGACGACTTAATCAGTTTATGGTGCAGAACCTTAGAATCTGTGGCCTTAGATGGGTTGAAACATGCTTAATAGAAATTATTGTATAAAGTAAGTTTTTAGTTATCAATATTTATTCTATGGAATTGCACCTTGGTGGCTATTTTGATCGCCAGAAATTGTACCTTGTGAGTATCACGATCACTAGCAGATCAAATGAGTGGTTGTTGGTACGTTAATAGTAGGATCATATGTCTTGGAAATTTAATGTTGATTTGTTTTAAACATGGGTTAGTTTAATTTTCTTCAAGAAGTTTTATCAAAGTAATACTAGTGCTATGAAAACTTTTAACTATGTTTTGTAGCCTGAAATACTTGTTTCAAAAATTATAAACAAATTCGGCTTTAAGGTCGATGTTGAAGAGTAAAAATTTCTGGAAATAAATTTCAATGATGGTTTCGTCGTACTTGTAGAAGTTGGTATGAGAGTTGAAAAGAAAATGTTTGTCATTGAACAGCCTTTACCCGCGGCTCCTGCTGCTGATTCTGCAACAAATGTATTGTTAGAATGGAATGCAGTTTATGATGCATATAATGAGGTTGCTTATATTATACTCGGTAGTATGACGCTTGAGCTTCATAGACAGTTTGAAAACTCCTCGCCATATGACATGATGATAATAGAGGCCTTAACGTATATCGTTTGAAAAACAAGCTCGACGGTTAAAAGGTCTTGACCTAAATCTAATTTTTCACTGCTTGCAAATAGAGGAGGTAAACCAGTTGCTTGCATTATGTCATCAGATTAAAGGACTATGTTGATCAATTGGAACGTCTTGGTTATGTTGCTTCCACCGGGTTTTATTAGTAGGACTTATTAATTAAATGGCTTACTTAAGATTTTTCTGTTTTGTAAAGAAATTACGAGTATGCTTAAATGGGGAGACATATGGGTGAAACACATGCTTATGCTCATTGAGTATGAAAAGGAAGGTTTCTAAAAAGGTTGAATACACCACAAGTAATGATGATTAAAGGTGGTAATATCCAGATGGTATAGTAAGAATTTGCTTAAGTGTAAGGCCAAGGGTAAGATATATGACAAGCGGAAAACGATAAAACAGTTTAATCCTAGGCTAAAAACTAAGACCTTCTGCTAAAGAGAACCCAGCCAAGGATGACGCCTACCACTACTACAAGCAGGTGGGTCATTAGAAGAGGAATTATCCTATGTATCTTGCTGAGTTGTTGAAGAAAAAAATCAAGTTCGGTTTCTGATAAGTTTCAGGTTCTTCACAATAGAATTATTTGCTTTCCCTAACAAATCCTGGGTGTATGACACTGGTTGTGGTACTAATATTTGTATTACAAAACATGGGTTTAGAGAAGCAAGGAAGCTGAAACAACGAGCTCTCTATTTGTACGTGGGCAATGGTGTGTGTGCGTAAGTAGAAGCCATAGGAAGTTTTTGACTTGGTTTTGCCTAATTGCCTTGTGATTTGTTTAGACAAGTGTCATTATGCACATTCTATACTTAAAGGTGTTGTTTCAGTTCACCGTTTGGTAGAAAATGGATTTGTCCAGCGTTTTACAGATTTTGGAATTTCAGTTTCTAAGAATAATGTTCATTATTTTAATGTTATTCCCAGCAATGGTATTTATGAAATTGATATGCATAATCTTGTACCAAATGTTAATTCTATTTATAATGTTAGCACTAAAAGAGCCAAACATAATTTGGACTCTACTTATTTATGGCACTATCGTCTTGCTCATATAAGTAAGAAACGTATTGAAAAGATACAACATGAAGGGCTTTTAAAATCAACATATGATGAGTCATTTGATCAATGTGTATCTTGTTTATCGGGTAAGATGACAAGGAAATCATTTCCACATCGTCCTGAAAGGGCAACTGATCTTCTTGGAATAATACATACTGATGTGTGTGGTTACTTAGACATGTGTTAAAACAAGGTGCTAGCTACTTCATTACATTCATGGATGATTATACTCGTTATGGTTATGTTTATCTTCTTAAACATAAACATGAGGTCTTTGAAACATTCAAGGTGTTTAAGAATGAATTGGAAAATCAACTCGGGAAGACAATCAAGGCTCTTCAATCAGATCGAGATGGTGAATACATAAGTCAAGATTTTAAAGATTATCTTAAAGCTTGTGGAATTGTCTAACAGCTTACTTCTCCTTACACACCACAACATAAGGAGGTGTCTGAAAGAAGGAATCATACTTTGTTAGACATGGTTCGATCTATGATAAGTCTTATAACTCTGTCGTTATCCTTTTGGGATTATGCTCTAGAGTCTACAACATGCATTCTCAATATGGTTCCAACCAAGAATGTTGATAAGACTCCATATGAACTATGGTATGGGAAAGTTCCTAATCTGTCTTACTTAAAGGTCTGGGGATGTGAGGCACTTGTGAAGCGAGATATGCCTGACAAACTCCAATAAAGATCTGTTAAATGTATCTTTATAGGATACCCAAAGGAAATAATAGGTTACTAATTTATAACTTTCCAACTTGAAAACAAATGAATAGTGGTTGCGAGTTATGATGAGTTCTTTGAGAAATAATTTCTAACTCAGAGTCAGTGGCGGAGGGAATGGTCTTGAAGAAATTCAGATGACGATACATCACCTTCTCAAATCATAGCAAAATTTTCTATGGAGCGTTGAAGGTTATGAACTCACCTAAAGAGGAATATATTTTCGATTCGTTTAGTCTGAATGGACACTCAAGCTCAAAATGCATTTAAGTCTAAATGTGAAGCGAAGGAAGCATAGTTCTTGGGAATCTTATTGAACCCACTAGTATAAAATCCGCGATGTTAGATTTTGAATATGATAAGTGTATCGATGCTATATGAATGCAAATATACCATCAATGATGGTCAATTATGGTATTGGGTCCTGGTTCGATCTTCATCACTCGGCTGTCATAGGCTTTTGGGAGTAAGTGGATTTTTAAGAAAAAGACTGACATGGATGGTATTGTACACACCTATAAAGATTGTCTTGTAGCAAAGGGTTATACTCAACTCTACAGGGTTGATTATGAAGAAACATTCTCACATGTCGTTGACATTAGAGCTATTAGGATTCTCATATCTATAGCGACATACTATGATTATGAGATATGGAAAATAGATATAAAAACAGCTTTCTTAAATGGTTATCTGTTGAGACATTAATATAGGTACAACCTGAAGGTTTTTCTTGATCCTAATCATCTCAGAAAAGTATGCAAGCTTTAAAGATCCATTTGTGGTCTTAAGAAAGCATCAAGAAGCTGGAATAAAAGATATGATGAGGAAATCAAAAGCTTTGGATTTGCTCAAAATCTTAATGAGCCATGTGTATATCAAAAGGATAGTAGGAGTAATGTTACATTCCTTATCTTATATGTTGATGACATAATCATCATGGGAAATCACATTCCAAGTTTACAAAGTGTAAAAGATTATCTTGGAAAGTGTTTTACTATGAAGGATTTGGGGGAAGCTGCATTTATTCTTGGAATCAAAATCTAAAGAGATAGGTCAAGCGTATTGATTAGACTTGTCAAAAGCTTACATGGACTAGTTCGTAAAGTGATTATAGATTGGATTATTCTTATCGAGGTAAATATATCACCCATGCACAGAAAGGACTTGGACTTGAACAAAAAAACACAAGGTGCTTCAACACCTGAAGGAAGTGAAGTGCTATGCAGAAAATGTAATTATGCTCGGCTGTGGGTTCCATTATGTATGTTGTAATATGCACTAGACCTGATGTTACGTTCGCCCAAAATATAACAAGCCCGTTTTCAACAGAATCCTGGTGAATGTCACTGGACTACTGTGAAAATATTCTAAAGTATCTAAGAAATACTAAAGATATGTTTTTGGTTTTTTGGTTGTGGAAATCAAGAATCTTAAACTGTGTGAGTTGATTGCTATTGTGATGCTAGATTTGAGATGATAGAGATGATACAAAATCTCAGACATGATATGTATTCATTTGAAGGAGTGCTGTATACTTGAACGAGATCAAACAAAGTACTACTGTCAATGTCTTCTTTACAGAGCTGAATACTAGATGCTTGAAGCATAGCGATGGAGCTATTTGGTAGGTAACGTTTATTTCAGGCTTGGTGTTAGTACCAACAATAAAGAACCTATTAGAAGTTTTGCGATATTCAGACCGCACTTCATTTTTGATAAGAAACAAAAATGGGACGTTCAGAAAGGCTTCCGCAGACACTTCCATGAGGAGAATATAATTTTATTTGTGTGGGCATGACTAGAGGCTTATATATGATTCCTTAAGTCACCAGATGACAATATGGCTGATCCTTTTACGAAATACCAAGTATCATTAATAGTTAAAGGACTAATATGCAAAATCGGGAAAAGGAAAAGATTTGGTTTGTCCCTTCTCCTTTAGTTGGCCAAATATCACCTTTCATATGGAAGGAGATTTCTTGCTTTCTCACCAAGATTGTAAAGGCTATAAAAGGAGGTCTTTGGGTGTTTTGTAAATTATAACTTGAAACCTAGAAACTCTAAATCTCTCCTTGCTCATTCCCTTGGCCGATCGAACCTCAAAACCCTTGAGGGATTCGGTTTTCTCCTTCCCCTTGTCTAACGAACGAACAAAAAAACCCTTAGGGTTTTTCGTGTTGAGGTTTTACAATCAAGAAGGTGCTTCGTGTGTTGATTGATTCAAAGATGAAGAGATCGTTTGGTTAAACACTATTAGTACTAGCATACACATTGTTTGCTAAGAACGTATTGTGTGTGAATACTTAGAGAGATCATTCTTTTAATCTTGTTGGTTTCAAGTGGTATTATACACACGCGTATATTAAAGACGGTGTTACATTTATTGCTATAAGTAATCTAACATTCCTTGCTAAAGGTATATATCTTTAGTCCCTTGTTAATTATAAGTTCTACACGAGTTTGATCTTTCCGCTACGTACTAGTGATATGTTGAACTATTAATTAGATCTAAAATCCCAACATAACAAACATGTGTTCCATTATTAATCAAAGATAAAAACGCGTTTAGATCCCCACAGAATCGCAACCACAACCATTACATCATTTGAAAAACTATTGTTTCAAAATAAAGACATTGTATTAGAACAACATAGACATTGTTTTTGAAAGACCGAAACACACAAGTAGACTTTCATCAAATCCATCACACGCACGACACCTCTACGCCATCGTTGCCTTCATCCTTGGTTACCTGGGATAAACATGTTTAAAACGTCAACAACAATGTTGAGTGAAATTCATAGAGTTTAAAATAATTAATAAGCAATAATCTTTGAACACATAATTAGTTCTCGGGAAAACAATTCAACTAATGCAATGTATAGCAACTTCTTTTCTTTCAAGCAATAAGCTCATGACATCGAACGTTAACATTACATATAGCATTTCGTATGTTGGTGTGCCCCAAAACAAGGTATTATTGTCATATACCTACTACTTTCTAAATACAAAATGTATGTTTGACAGGCGCGTAGCAGGTCTACAGGATTTCAGACACGGATAGGTTGTTGTCAAACTCATAGATTATTTATGCTTTGCGTTCACCTTACAAGGCAATATCAGTTCCTGAAATGAAGGACTTCGAACAATAGCTACTTAGGCGGTATACAATCTCGATAATCGGGTCCAGCTTACATAAAATTCATATGTTCGATTTTATAATACAAACATGCATTCACCTCGCGATTTTAAAAACAATTAAAAGGATTTTAATGCCGAGGCTTATAAACTCACTTTTAAACAAAAGATCCAAACTCAATCATATCAAACAAGGGCAATGCTTCCACGATCCAGTAACAACGTCCTTATTGTAATACATATATAGCGACTACATGATCTAAAGTATATTAGAATCATATAATATATACTGCTTATATAATATATTTATTTAATAATTTATATATATATAGTATTATATATATTTATCTATTTATATATATTTTAGATTACGTATATTACATTCCTTTTACTTTCAATATCCAATTGTGACGCAAAACAATTCAATTTGACGCACTTAACAATGTTATGACATTTTTACATAAAGTTTCCATTTTTAGAAAGTTACCGAAAGTAAGGATAATATAATCTAAACTTCATATTTCATCATCAATTAACTAATATTACAAACTCTTTGCTCATTATAGACTTTATTCAAAAGTATACGTAAGTTTGACTCTCAAAAGTCAAACTTAGTAGTTCACTTTTTACCCCAAAAATACCCAAACTTGACTCGGTCGTAAAACGTTCGTTATTAAGAGTTACGTGATGATCCAACTAGCGAAACGGAGCTTAGGGCGAACACTATCACTTGACAATATCAAAAATAAGTTTCAAAAATTTCCTGACTCGCTACAGTCAAGTCAAACTTTCTAGTCAAACATGGTCAACCCAAAACCTATGAAAACAACATTTTTGACATAATCTTACTATCAAAATACACTTAACTAGTCTATATAATTACACCAAAACCATCACACTTTGGTCAATGACTAAACACACTTTTAATATTTTCCGCACTTGAATCATCTAGCAATAATCATAATACACACAATATCCACAATTAAATCACTTTAATCAAACAAGAAACACAACTAAAAGCTTACAATGCTATTAAAAAAATCAAACTATGGCTTCCCTTTGGTGCTTAGAATCGGACGAAACCCAACAAACCAAACCAAGCCCTTTTTCAATCAACCAACACTAAAATAACAACAATCTAACTAATCTAAACACCCCCTTATACAGGAAACTAGCAAGAACCAACCAAAAATTCAACTTCTTCAAATCTTATTGCATGTGAGGTTTTTATAGTGGGTTTTGTAGCTCTTAAAACAAGGATTAAGAATATATAATTTGATTGTATTGCATTTCGGAAAATAAGCCGAAAAAGTATGGTGTTTAGGTGTTTTGTCAAAGAGAGCTAGGGAGGAGGAGGAGAAGGAGATTTTGTTTTTGTAAAAATGATAAATGTGCATATGGTAGGGTATTTATAGAAAGAAACTTTGGCATTTTGACAATTTAGGTCCCTCCATCCTTAAGTCCTTTTAAAATTAGTAGAAAGCATTTATTTTGTAAGTAAAATCGGCCAAAAACTCAGGTCACACAACGTTAACAAATATTTTAAATCTGTCCCACTAATTCTACTTTAAAATGTTTAAATAAAATGTTAAACCTCGTAAAACACGACCTTTAAACACGATTTTTTCAAAAACTTAGGGAAACGTCATGAAATATAAAAATAACATATTTACGCTCTCGGTGCAACAATATAAATTTTTCTGACTTTCTAGACGCTAAAAACAAATAGAAACTCAATCGCGGCATGAAATTACCGTATAAATGGAAATTATCATCGAACCTTATATATTATAAATGACTATAACTATTTACGTAGCAAAAATAATTATCGTAGCTCGGGATAAATGTTGACCTGAAACTCGGGTTGTTAAATTCTCCCCTCCTTTAGGGAGCGTCGTCCCGGTGCTCAGTTCGACTTATCCGCTTTCCTCGCTTCGTCCTTACTTGTAAAGATATATGGGTACTTTTTCTTAATCTGATCCTCACGTTCCTAAGTAAATTCTAGACCTCTTTGCGAATCCCAATGAACTTTAACGATAGGTATCCTACTTTGCTTAAGTCTCTTAACTTATCTATCAACAACTTCCACTGGCTCTTCCATCATATGCAACTTATCATCAAGTTGTATCTCATCCATCGAAACAATAATATCGCCTTTCGCTAAACACTTCTTAAGATTCGAAACATGAAAAGTACTATGAATCCCTTTCAACTCTTCAGGCAACTCCAACGTATAAGCTACAGGACCAACTCTAGTTAGAATCTTGAATGGCCCAATGTAGCATGGACTTAACTTTCCACGCATTCCAAAAAGCACAGTGCCCTTCTATGGCGATACCTTGAGTAGTACCATATAACCAACTTCAAATTCTAGCGGCTGAGTTCTCCTATCTGCATAGCTTTTCTGGCGACTAAAGCGATCAACAAACAGTTCTTAATCTGGACAATCTTCTCTGTCGTATCACGGATCAATTATGGACCAGTGAGTTGGCTATCCCCGACCTCACTCCAGCATACAGGTGACCTACATTTCCTTTCGTACAAAGCCTCATATGGTGCAGCCTTAATGCTCGCGTGATAACTATTGTTGTATGAGAACTCGACCAATGGCAGATGGCGATCCCAACTACTTCCAAAGTCGATCACATAGGCACGCAACATATCTTCCAGCGTTTGTATTATCCTCTAGCTTTGACCATCCATTTGAGGGTGGTAAGCGGTACTCATATCCAAATTCGTCCCTAATGCTTCCTGAAGCGATCTCTTGAATCTTGATGTTAAGTGGCTATCTCGATCTGAAATGATCGAAACAGGAACACCATGCCTACATACTATCTCCTTCAAGTAAAGTCGCGTGAGCTTCTCTAAACTATCCATTTTCTTCATTGGTAGGAAATGAGCTAATTTGGTCAGTCGGTCAACAATAACCCAAATCGTATCAAACCCACTTGGCGTTCTCGGCAATCCACTCACAAAATCCATAGTAATCCTTTCCTATTTCCAAACTGGAATCTCCGGTTGTTACAGCAACCTAGATGGTTTTTTATGCTCAGCTTTAACCTTCGCACAAGTTAAATACTTACTAACATACGTGGCAATATCACCTTTCATATTCGGCCACCAGTACAATAGATTCAAATCTTGATACATCTTGTCTGATCCCGGATGGATGGAATATTTAGACTTATGTGACTCATGCATAACCAAATCCCTCAATCCACCAAATTGCGACAACCAAACACGATTTCCAAAACAACGTGTTCCATCAGGGCAAAACTTAAATATTTGCTTAATTAATCTCCCTAAATTTCCTGCCTTTACATTCTCTCTTTTCATTACTTCCTCCTGAGCTTCATGAACCTGCTTCGGTAAATCATTGTGAACAGTCATCATCAAAGCTCAAACACGCAATGGCTTATTCCTTTCCTTCTGACTTAAGGCGTCAGCCACAACATTCGCTTTTCTAGGATGATACTGTATCTCACAATCATAATCACTCAACAGCTTACTCCATCTCCGTTGTCTCAAGTTCAGATCTTTCTGATTCAAAATATATTATAGACTTTTTTGATTGGTGAAAACCACACACTTCGTTCCATACAAATAATGTCTCCATATTCTAAGAGCAAAAAAAATGGCTCCTAACTCCAAATCGTAAGTAGTGTAATTCTCTTCATGAACTTTTAATTGTCTAGAAGCATACGCTATCACATTCTCTCTTTGCATCAATACGGCTCCACAGCCCTTAGATGATGCGTCATAATACACCACGAAATCTTCCATTCCCTCAAGCAACGCTAAGATCGATGCACTACACAACTTTTGCTTTAATGTTTGAAAAGCTTCATCTTCTTCTTTCCCCATTCATATTTCTTATCTTTCTGTGTCAACTTAGTTAGTGGCTTAGAAATCAAAGAAAAACCTTCAATAAACCTTCTATAGTACCTAGCCAATCCAAGAAATTGTCTCACTTTTGTTGGCGTCGTCGGTGCAGCCCAACTCTTAATGGCTTCGATCTTGGCAGGATCAACATGAACACCATTATAATCAATCACATGACTAAGAAATTGTACTGAATCTAGCCAAAAATCACACTTTGAAAACTTGGCGTATAATCTCAATTTCTTACGCAGCTCCAAAATAATCTTCAAATGCTTCCCATGCTCTACTTCGTCCTTGGAATAAACCAAAATATCATCGATGAACACAATGACGAACTTATCAAGATATGGCTTGCATACTCAGTTCATTAAGTCCATAAACATAGCATGCGTATTAATTAATCCGAACGGCATCACTTGGAACTCAAAGTGACCATACCGAATCTAAATGCAGTAATTTGAATGTCTTCTTCCTTAATGCGTACTGGTGATATCCTGATCACAGATCGAGCTTAGAATACATGCTAGAACCTTGCAGTTGGCAAATAAATTGACAATTCTCGGAAGAGGATAACAATTCTTGACATTCAACTGGTTCAACTCGCTATAATCTATACACATTCTAAAAGATCTATCTTTCTTCTTCACAAACAACGCTGGTGCTCCCCACGGTGATAAATTCGAATGAATAAATCCTTTCTCCAGCAGCTCTAGTACCAACAACTCTCTCATCTCAGATGGTGCCAATCTATACGGTGCACGTGCAACAGGTGCAGCCCCCGATACTAGATCAATTTGAAACTCTACTTGCCTCAGCGGTGGTAGTCCTGGCAACTCCTCAGGAAACACCTCAGGAAAATCACAAATTATAGGCACGTCTTCTAATCATTTCTCCTTCGATTTCTTCTATGTTATGTGTGCCAAGAACAAATTACAACCTCGCTTGACGTACTTATGGGCTTTAATACAAGATATGACCTTTAGTTGAGACACGCCCTTGTCATTTTCGACTATCAACATCTTGTTTCCGTACGATATACGAACAACTTTCTTAACATAGACGTTAACGGCATCGTGCTTGACAAGATAATCCATATGAAAAGAGAAACTTACTTAAACCTTTAGGCTAAACAAAATGCCCACCAATAAGGCAGCTACAAGCTCTCTAGTCTTATGAATAAGCTAGATTCTAATCCCTTGGGATCTCTTCCAAGGTAAGATCCCCTTCCAAAAGCTTAGATACAATAAGATCCATAATAGGTTTAACTGATTTAAGGTTTAGATAAGGTTAATACTGAATGCAAACAGCTCTATTTCAGCTTATAGACTGAAAGAGCTTTTGAGTAGCTTATTAGCGTATGAGACAATATTAGCTTATTAAGAGAGCTTAAAGGTTGAGAATAAGAAGAGCTTATGACAAATTAAAACTGAATTTCATTAATTGAAAACTGAATTACATTACTAGAAAAGGAATTACAAGAACATTTAAGTAAAAATACGGATTAAAGCTAAAAATCATATAAAACTAGATAACAAAGAAAGAAAAAACGAATTCAAAAAAAACTAGATCATGTGTGTGTGAGAAGTGAGGTCTTTTTATAGTGCCCAGCTGAAGCTTCTAGGACCTCTAGCCCTGCTTTTCAATCTTTCAATCTCTGCCATTCATTTAATCAATCATTGGAGATCCTTTTGTGGCCGTTTGATCAAAATGTGGACACCTGAGGATTGCCAGCGTGTCATTCTCTTGATGTGACGTTTGTGCTTCTTTTGTGAGTATTTTAGTACAAAAACCCACATTAATTTGTGCTTTCACCATTGTTGACGTGGCTCTTCTTGAGAGAAGGTTAATGAATCCCTTTGATTAGACTAATTTGACCCTTCATTTGTGATTGCGCTTCCTTGAATTGACCAACGCACCCTTTAATTACTATTTGCCCCTTGATTTACCATGATGGTGAAATTGTAGGAGACGATGAATAGTAAAAGGGATTCCCTCCTATTTTCGACAGTTAAAACTGTTGGAGTTTGGGAGGTTAACACTTTTAGTCCTTGTCTTTCATTTCTTCTTTTTAAGTTATAAATAACTTTCGGAATATGCAAGAATGGCCCTTGGAGATGAAAATTGGCTAAGGCTTTGGATCTTTTGGGGCTTCGGCTTTGCACTCTTTTGATTCTCGTGTCCGTGTTTGCTCACTTTTGACTGTTTTCTTGTGATTTTTGACTTATCCATACCTGCATACACAAAACATAGATACAAGCATATTTTTGCCATTTTTGGTCTGTTTTAGGTTTATTTGGGTTATTTTAGGTATAAATGGATATGTGTATTTTACACTTATCAGGTTTGCATACCCGATTCATAAGGTCCATGAATACGGCAGGTGCGTTTGTCAAACCAAACGTCATAACTTGAAATTCGTAATGGCCATAACGAGTTCTGAAGGCAGTCTTCGGAATGTCTTCTTCTCGAACTCTCAATTGGTGATAACCTGACCTTAGGTCGATTTTTGAGTAAACACTCGACCCTTGGAGTTGATCAAATAAATCATCAATTCTTGGGAGCGGATAACGGTTCTTTACCGTTAGTTTATTCAATTCCCGGTAATCAATGCACATCCGGAATGATCCGTCTTTCTTCTTGACAAACAAGATCGGAGCTCCCCAGGGTGAGGAACTAGGTCTTATAAAGCCTTTGTCTGGGTACAATATATAAACCAGATCAACATCTACATAGTGATTATATAACATGGACAGGATCACAACACATCACATAATTGAGATCACCATAACATAATACAACATCTCCTATATAGTTAGAAAACATACATGATATTTGTTTTGATACAAGAAAATAAATAATAAAAAAATACAGGTCCTACGACTATCGTACTAGCTGGGAATGAAACCATAAAACATACTGGCTACAATGATAGGCTATGAACATGAAAATGAACACTAGTAACTACTACCCGGTTGGCGCCTTAGGAACATCCGCACGAGCTGCTCTCTAGCCGTGAAGTGCTCGATCTCTCCCTAAAGTTTGTCGCAAATATCCCTGCAATGATGAAACTTGCATCGTGGTCCCGCCTATCAACGAATCTTGCACATCCATAACGGTGATCTTGCTTCCAAATGTGGGTTCCTGTATCCCTTAAGCTCATAGTGACGCCGAACTACTCCCAAGATGTGCCCAAGCCTCTCGGGAGACTAGAGCCTCCTGATCCAAGAGTCGGGCAGTCTCATAGTGGTACTGCCTATCATCGACCAATGCCTCAATCGTCTAATGTATATGAGTCTATCTATCCTGAGTATCCTCAATCACAGCATAGATGTCCTGGGTGTCTTGCTCCTATACTGCAGCAAGCTTAGTCACCCTAGTGTTGACCTTTTAGCCTCTCTTGGGTCTACCCAAGTATCTCTGATCCTATAGCCGACTGTCTCGGCACTCTGTCGTCTGGCTTCGGCATCCAGAGTGCCGACAAACCCATAATCTACCCTACGACCTCCAGTAGGCCTAGGGACAGCAGTCGAACTCTCCCCCACCTCATATCTCGATGCGGGAGTAGCAAGACATAACCAGTTTTTCAAAACAGATAGCTTGTTTCGTGGAATGATCATAACAAATTTTAGATATAGTCATCATATGAACAGTTTGCGCAGATTAACCTCTTTTGAAAATGATATTATCAAGTTGCTTAATTTTCTTTTCTAAAACAATTTCTCTATCAATATTTTTGTTTTCTTCCATTTTTAAATCATTTTTGAGATCAAAAACTATTTTAATTAAAGAATCCTTTTCTTGCACTTGTTCAAAAAGAGTTTACTTAAGAGGTACAATCTCTGCATACTGTTCATTTGATCCAGAAAAATTGTTTTCAACATTTTGCATTTCTTTCAAATCTTTAACCTCTTCTTTATATCTGTCAAGCTCGGTAGTCAAAGCTTTATTGGCACTTTTATATTCCAGATTAACATTGGTGCAGTGCATCACTTGGGTATTTAATTGTTCAAACATAGATAATATCAGGACATCTTGTTGAGCAGAAGAGTTAGAATTCTGGACAGTTTCCTGTTGTGTTTCACTCAGATACTGAGAATAAGGAATGATATTGCTATCACTGGTTATTTCAGTTTCTGTCTGACTCACATCATTAGACTGTTCATAAGACGTCATTATCTGCTCACTTTGATTGAATAAATCATAGGTCAGATTATCTGGATTGTGTACCTCAGTGAGTGCATCTGAGCCATTGTTAGAAACATAATTTCACAGTCTAACAAGAGAAGCTCGGTCTTGAAGAAACAAGCGTTTCATAGCTCGTTAGTTAGTTAATTAATTGTAATGTTTTAATGATGTAAACGGGCCAAGATGCAAAAAGCCTTCAAGATTGATGAATTGATTTGATTTTGTGTTTTATTTTTGTTGGGGTTTCGGCAATAAAAAAAAAATTGATTCAATTTTTTTTTATTGTTTGTGTGTTTTGATTCTTGACACTACTACACAAACTGGTTTTTCCCACGGTAAAATCCGTGGGAAATCCCGTGGGTAAGGGCCCTTATCCACGGATTT
>BQNB010144690.1:0-16821 GCA_026074375.1 Tanacetum coccineum
TTTTTGAGACGAATATTTTCAAATTCGAGGGATTGATTTGAGAGTTCAGTTGTATGGTTATCAGTTAATTGAGCAGGCAAAGGACATGTGTCATGACATTGTTCAGCATTCTGGTCAACCTCTCCTTCATTATTGAATTCAGGTTGCTCAGTATGTTGTTGTCCAGTAGCAAAGATATTGATTTCAGCAGTTGTTTGTACCTCAGCCATTGGCTCTTCATCATATATGGGTCTGATATCTGCATCATCAGCATGTGCATCATTCCCTGATCTGCTGCTTGTATCTTGCTCTTTTGATTATGTCCCAATGCTTTACTCGAACCAACCTTATCCTCTGTTGTCTGCATTTGTCTTTCATTCACCCAGCTGTTATACTCTCGTTTGTGCTGAGCTCTTTCATCAATTGACTTCTTAACAGATTCCAGGTGTTGCATCAGTGTATCACGAAATTCTGGAATCGCGAGTTGAGTGTATTGTAGAAAATAGTTGCGTGTCATTACAACATATTCATCATCCAAATAAATCCGTGACTTGATGAACATCTGAAACTGTGTCTCGAGTACTTTAAAAGCAGCCATGGATCCAATCTCTTGAAATTCTTTGTTGTCAAGTTGCTTTTCTAGTTGATCCATGTTAAGGAACATTGTGCCTGTGAAAGTCTCTAGATCTTGACCAAAGAGTGTCGCAAATGCGTGTTTGAATCCAGACTCGGTTCGAGTTCCTTTTAAGTCGTTGTTTGAAAGAAGCTTGAGGTGTGAATGAAGTAGTCGAAAAGATACCATGCAACTTTCTTGTGCTTTGTCTTCTGAAATAGCATCCGATGCTTTAACTTCTTGAACTGTGCACTCTTGAATCTGCAACTTTTTGTCATCCAACCTTTTCTGAATCGTTTGTGCATGAATGATTGTTTTGAGCATATAATCTTCAATGAAATCAAAGTTTTTGAGTATTGTTTCTTTGAAGAGTTGAGGTTCCATGCCAGTATATGCGTGAAAGTCCTTTCTTGCACACATACCATCTAAACTTGAAGGCTTTATTAGCACGGAGCTGAAAATTTTCTCAAATTGTGTCTTGAGCACTCTAAAGGCATTCTGGCAGTTGGACTCAAGAATAGTTTCTTTGGTAAGTTGTTGTTCCAGTGTATCCATGTTCTGAGAGAACGTTCTTGTGAATGTGTCAACATCTTCACCAAAAATATGACTAAATGCACGTTCAAATTCACTTTTAGTGATGCCTTGTTCAAGTTTCCGTGTGAAATTTGATTTAAGTGCACTAAGACCGTTTAGGCAACTACCTTTCAAGATCTTTGCTCATTTTAGCATTTGTTGCATGTCTTGTTCATCTGAATACGAACACGAAGATAAAGTATCTTTCGTTTCCATTTTACCGTGAATTGTGAAGTGAAAATGATTTGTAGGATCTTAAGCAGGTAAAGTGATTGTTGTTGTGGATTGAAATCAATTAACGTTCACGGGATTTTACAAATCTTTGATTAAAACCGAGAAAAGAATTGTATCTTTCGCGGGATTTTACAAAATCAAGAAGAAACCGTAAAACAAAAATGAATTGATGTTGAAATCGTTGTTGTCGTTGAAGAACTTGAACTTTCGTTAACGATTTGTTGAGCTAAAACGATGAACGGTGCACAAATTTTGAACTTTGGAGGACTATTGTTGAAATCGTAGCAATTAAGGACTAACGGTGTAAAGTTGTTGCAACAAAGAGGGTTATTAAGCCAACAAAGGATGAATTGAGAATTGGTTATAAAGTCCAGGGGCCTAACATGTAAAAGTCGAATTATGACCAATAAATGCAACAATTCCCTCCATTCTGTATCATCTTTTTCGTTTGAAGATTTATATAAAAAAATACACCGAATATGAATTTGATCTCGCGGAGTCGTACGGTTATCATTGGTAAAAACTAAATACACCACGTTGATCGAAACGAGTTCACGATCACGATGGTATAAGTTATAAGTCGTGTAGTCAACCGATACTCGAAACCGTAAAACCAAAAATTACTTAAAACGTATAGGTTTTGTTGAGTTGCTTAATTAGTTTGGTTCAAGTTCGGTTACCAAGTAAGGTTTTTAGAATCGGATTTCTCCAATGACCACAAAACTAGTTCGTGCTTGTACAAAAGACAGATCAGGTGCTTTGACAAAGTTGACTATAAGTCGTGTAGTCAACCGATACTTGAAACCGTAAAACTGAAAAATTTAAAACGTGTAGGTTTTGTTGAGTTTCTTAATTAGTTCGGTTCATAATTAGTTTGGTTCACAAGGGTTAACTCGATCGGTTGCTTCTAAATGAACTAGTTCGGTTGCTTCTAAGAGATGACTAGATCGGTTCGTCGTGAAATTTTACTAGTTCGGTCCCTTATAAAGATGTGACTAGATCGGTTGCTCTTGAAACAACTAGATCGGTTGCCTTGTCTTGAGACTAGATCGGTGGTCTCTAGTTGTTGTCTAGATCGGTTCCACAAGGCTGAACTAGTTCGGTGTCCTTCACAAGAAACCAAAACGTACAACTGTCTTCTTTGTTATTATAGTGGATCTTGGTCTCTTTTTGTTTTCACCGTGGACCACCAAGAAAATAAGCAAACTTTAATCTTGAATAAGCTTTAAGATAAGAACTTTGATAGTAAATAAGCCACAAAAAAGAACAAAAATAAGCTTTGAAAAACTGTTGTTTACCCACAATAAGCTATGGAACAAAACTGAAAACTAACAAAAACGTTTGTTAAAAAAATAGAAAATTGAAACCCGAAACTTTTGTCTTGACAAACCAAGACGCACCCTTATTTGACCAATAAGCCCAAATGACAAAAAAACACAACTGCTTGATCAAGTCACAAATCTTAAAACTGAAAAGCCCAAAGTAATCGAGTATGTCAACAGCCCATAATCAATTGTAATAGTGAAATAAAAATTTTGAAAACGAAAAAAAATATGACGTGTGTAAATAAGCTCAAATAAGCTATAGAAAAATTGCCACAACGAAACCACTAAACCCACCCGAGGCGAGTGATACCAAATGTCGGAACCCAAAATCACTTTCACTTCACCATGATGAATCAAGAAAAATAAGATGAGATAAAATGGAATTTTAGAGAGAAGTTAGAGAGAGAAATAAAGAGAGAAGATGAGAATGGTTGATTACACAAATAAAATCTTACAAATGAATCAACACCATTTTCCATAGTGGAAAATGATTTAAATACCCTAATGAGCCATGGGCTTTCTAGGTGGGATGGGCTTGGGATTGACTTGGGCTTAGGCCCATTACACATACAATATTAGATTACTAAATAAGCCCTTTTACCCGTCTAGCCTATTACAACATATAATTAATTAAGTGACCGAGACCTAATATAATGAACGAACTTCCTTGTTCGACTTAATATTTTGAGGCTAACACTCTAAGCTATGATATTAGTATAAATACACATACAATCTAATGTACAAATCACAATTACAATTACAATTACAATAATATATACCCTTTGAGGTTTTATACCCAAAGAATATCAGCTTGTTCTTGAGTGTACTTAAGGTAGTCTATGTGAGCTTCCCTATTTTGCAATAAACTAGGAGCCAAAGGTTCTAAGTCTAGCTTGAACATGCCTGGAACAATAGTAGTGGCAGTTGGTATTTGTGCAGCACTATCAACAGTTTCTTTTCCTTTTAGTTTTCATAAATCGTTTTTCAATGATGTAATCACAAAAACCTTGTCTTGAATTTGAGCTTTTAAATCTTCATTTTTAGTAGATTTTAAGTTCAGTTTGTCAATTAAAGAGTCACTCTGTTCTTTTGTTCGAACACATGTCTTTTTGATTGAATCAAACTGATCTTTAAAACCTGTTTGACATGATTAATTTCTTTACAAAGACGCTTATTATCATAAGGCAATTTTGCCACGCCATTTTTCAGTTCCTCATTTATGGTCTCAAGTTCACATCTATTATGATTTACATTCCCTTCCTTGTTATTCTTTCTCAAAGATTTGATAGTTTCCTTCAACTTACAAATGGTAGTGTCTTTGTCCTGAAGCTGAGCTTTCAAATCATTAAACTCAAAATATTCTGGAATTTCAAGAGCATCTTGATTATCACATGATTTATCTTTTTGAAAAATTTCTTGATTTAGTTGTATCGTCAATTCAAGAGAAATACAATGTTTTTCAAGTTGTGAGAAATTTTTCAAAAGATCATTGTACGCCTGTTTTGATTTCAAAATCTCAGCATCAAGATTGGAACACTTATCACAAGATTTACTTCTTTGTGTTTCCACATTCACAGATTCAACATTTATAGACATAGAATTCATCACAGTTAAAAGAACATCTTGAGACATGATTTTTCGATCATTTTCCAAAAGGAGTTCTTTTTTAGCAATTTCTAAACATTGTTTGTCAACTGATGACTGTTGAACAACATTTTCTATTTGGTCAAAAACTGTTTGTACTTCCATTATTTCATTTAGAAGATCTTTATCAAACACATTGAAGATGTCTTTTAAAGATTTTAGAAATGGAATAATTTCATTGTTAAAAACAGCTTTAGTATGTTCAAACTCCCATTTATCTTCTGTACGAGCATCAAGTGTAGTCCTTATCTTCACCACGTTGTCAAACCTGGCAAGGTGAAATTTATGCTTTTTAAGGCTTTTCCTCCTATTCACCAAGCTTACTTAGGTAGTCCACGGGGAACTTCCACTTTGACAGGTGGGGTATAAGAATATTCAATGGTAGGATTGGATATATAAAACTTGAAAGTTTGTTCAACCGACAATTCTTGTTGTGAAGTAAAACGTTTCCCAAAATCTTCAGTTAGTCTATTTAATTTTTCATAATCAATAGGTTTATGAGAAATGTTTTTTTCAATAATTTCTGGATCCTTTGCTTTTTTAGACATTTTTGATCGACTCTCTTCTTCTAAAATCAATGTATCTTCATCATCAATCACATGCATAACAACATGTTTATTAGACATAACAATACCATCATACAAGGTTGGTTTAATCCACTGGTCTTTCTTGAGATAAAACGGATTTTGATAACCTAGAGCTTGTTTGTGAATATTATCATAGAAAGCTTGTGGCTTAGTTAACATGTGTACTGTTTGAGCAGATTGACCCACTTTATAAATAATATTATCAAGTTCCTTGATCTTTTTTTCCAAATCAATTTCATTTTCCATATATTTATTTTCTTTTTCTTTGGATTCTTTTTTGAAAGCAGTGAATGTTTGCAATAAAGATTCCTTTTCTTTGATTTGTTTAGAAAGAGTTTGCTCAAGTGAGTTAATTTGTTCTTTCACTGCAAGCTTTTCTTTAATCATATCATCCATTTGAGAATCAATCATTTTTTCACAACTACTTAAATCAATATTAAGACATTGTTCAAAAGTTTTGACTCGTTCCTTATATCTCTCAAGCTTAACGGTTACTGATTCATTATTCCGTTCCTTATTAGCCTTTTCCCAATTTTTTACATGATTAATCATTTGTTCCGACATTTGTTCAATCACAGATAAAATCATTGAATCTTGTTTTGCCTACAAATTAGTATCTTGAACAGTTGCCTGTTGTGTTTCTTAAAAATATTAAGAATACAGAATGATATTGCTATCACTATGTATCTCATTATCTGTAAAATCCATAACTGGTGATTGTTCAAAATCCTGCATTGCATGCACACTTTGATTATCCATATCATCATTAAGATAGGTATCAGAATGAGGTACCTCTGAGATAACGTCAGAACCATAGTTGGAAATGTTGGCCATGAAAACCGCTTGCGCATTCGAGAGATCATCACAGTCAGAATCATAAGTATCAAGATCCTCAGTCTGGAAAGCAGCATTGTTTGGAATGATTGTCTAAAAAGCTTGACCGTCTGGAATCCCTGGATCTGCAAGAAATGTGAGTTGCTCTTCATCCAACATTTATCCAGCTTCTTGAGCTTCGGCTAACATTGCTTTCTCCTTAAACCATGCTGCATTCCTTGGCCGCTTAGGCTGAGTGCGTTGCCTAGCCATATGTCCTTCACCTTGATAGTTGTAGCATTTAACAATCCTTGCCTGCCCACTTGCATTGTTTCCTGCAGAGCTTGTAGTATTTATATTATAACCAACACCAGAATAGCTTTGCCCTTGTCTCCCCTGAACTTGTTGCACTGTGACCCTGCCATCTTGAATAGTGGCTTGGTTTCTTAGATTCGAGGAAGTTCTTAGTTGATTATTGGTTGAGGGGAACCTTGAGGAAGCTACAACTGTTAGAAAAACTATTGCCTGGATAGAATACTGGAACAGTAAGACCTGAGTCCGCAAGTGGTATCTCAGTCATAGGTTGAGTCAGAGCTTGATGTGATTGATAAGCAGTTTGTGGAATAGATGATGTTTGATGATTCATTTGAGACTGATATGTATGCGATGGTGAAACGGATGAATGATTGAGTTGAGGTTGTGATGGATAAGTGGATGGGTAATGTTGAGGGTGATGAATTTTTCCATATTGATAAGCTTGAGATGGTGAAAACTGTTGTTGAAGCTGAGGATTGTAGTAAGACGACTGATAAGTGTTGAAGTGAGGTGGTGTCATCTACTGATTTGCAACAAATGCAAGTGGATCTTGATTGCGTTCACGCAGAAGACGGACTTCATTTGCATGAAGTTCGTGTTGTTCAAGATATGCATGAAGCTGATCAAAGTTGGTAGTATGCAAATCTTTTACAAGCTTGACATCAGTCACAAACTTACTCCATTCAGGTGAAAGACTGTTTAAGAACTTGGTATTAACTTGAAATTGCTCCATGTTCATTTTGTAAATGTTCATATCATTAATCAGCTGAGTGAATTTCAAGTAATACTTATGAAGTGTTTCCCCCTTGATGTGAGTAAACTTATCAAATGCATCATACAACTTACACTCTCTTTCCTGCTTAGTCAAAGAGGTACGTTGCATCAGTAATTGAACTCTCTCCCATAAATCTTTGGCAACTCTGTAATGATTCACAAGTGAATAGATATCAGCTGGTAGACCTTGAAGAATGATATTGGTTGCTGATGAGGTGTCATTTTATATACTTTTTCAGGGTCATTTAACCCCCAATATCGTGTGTTTATGCCCAAAATAGGTACTTAATCGTTCCTTTTCAGGTATTTCTCATTTGGATGAGATTTGGATAAATTACATGTGACTTGGGCTCATTTGGAGAAGAAACGGACGAGATTACTAACCAACACCAAGACTCTTGAAGATTTGAGCTCACAAAGCATGAAGACGGCGTCACATATCATACATGACGCCGTCACACTCCATCTAGTGACGGCGTCATACATCTCAAGACGGGGTCAGCCCGTACCAAATCAAACGCAGATCTAGAAGATTCATTTTACGACGGCGTCATGGCTAAAACGCGATGCCGTAGCATCGATTTTCTTATATATACAAACCCGAATTTAGGGTTTTAAGTGTGTAACTTTAGAATAAAAAGAGGGTACGAACCCTAGTTCGTTTAGCAGCTGTAGGAGACGATTTTAGGGCCTAAAAACCCTATTGTACTTCTTCCAATTCATGTTTTAATCAAGTAAGGTTTACTTAATCATTCAATATGTCTATGTGTTGTTTGATTTATTGTTCTTGCTTTATCTTTAACATGCTTGGCTAAACCTATTATTGTGTTTATTTATGATTGTATGAAACCTAGAATGTAGATCTTAGTGATGTTGCTTCTTGTGATGGATGTGCACGTTAGGTCTTAGAAAACCAGCTTTTGTCTGTATCGCTGTTGATATGTCTAGGGAAACGTGATTGTGTAGAAAGGATACCATCGGGTAACAGTCTTCATACTACCTTGCCCCCTAATATGGTTGATCCACTTTTAATGTATTTTACATGCACTTAGTAAACTCCTAGGGGCCGTGTAATAGTCTTCATACTACCTTGCATGTGCGTTGCTCTAGCGGCATACTAAGTAGATGGCGGGTTCGTGTAATTCGTTCATGCTTTAGGAAATAGTTACATAGATCATCACAAGTGTGACAAGGCAACAACATTAGAAAAAGCAATCTAGGGAGTAATACATGATTAAATAGACAATCTTTTATCTTATTGTTATCACCGTTAGTTTAGATTATTATTTAGCTTATTAGCTAAAACCAAACCACTCTCTCCAATATATGATTTTACCTGCTTTCATAAAATACAAAAGTACAAAAAGAATCTTCCTTCAATCCTTAGAATTCTGTTAGACCGTGATCAAGCCTTCCTAACCTATTTCTCGAGTGAACGATAAACAACCTCGAGTCTTGCCTATACTACACTACAAAGATTAGGTGCACTGCCTAGGGAGTTGTAAAACTTCTTGTGTAGAATGGCTTGACAAAATACCCCATCATGGAATACAGAAATGGCTTGATACATCTAGATTAAGATTTTTTCACTTTTCCCTCAAGGGAAAAGCGGCAGAATGGCTTGACAAAATACCCCCCACCCAAGTCATGACATGGGATCAGCTCGTGTCACGATTCCTCGATCATTTCTTTCCGATGGGGCGCACCTCAGCCCTCAGAGACCTAATCCTTCGGTTCAAAGGAGGATACGGCGAAACCATCAAAAGTGCCTGGATCCATTTCCAGGACCTAATCAATTAAGTCCCCCATCATGGAATACCGAAATGGCTTCTGGTGCAAATCTTTCATGATAATATATCCCAGGACGATCGTATGAAACTCGACCAGTTCACTCAATTCTGCTTCCACTCTCTCGCCGAAGAAGAAGGGTGGATTCGAATTGAAGAATATGTCCAATACCAGGACGATCTATGGGATGAACCATCACACTCCATGAACGTCTCTTCCATCTCGGAAGCGATGCAACCCACACTCAAAGGGCGTCTAAAAAGAGCTTGCAAACAAATCTCCTTCCTCGAAACACCTACGCGAGAAGTTGGGCTCAAAAACCCCTACTTAATTTGTGATTACTGCAGAGGACCTCATGAGGCCGATGAATGTGATGAAAACAATCCATCCGAGCAGGTATGCTTGTCTGGAGGAGACATCTACGATGATCCTTCCCTTCTAAGATTCTATCATAACGACGACACCTCACCATGAGGGAACAACAAACGTAAGGAAAAAGGAGAAGATGGCCCCGAATGGACTGTTAGAAGTAAGTTTGAAGACGAACTCGCCAACTTCATGCTCGATAAGAAGCTTCACACAAAAGGGATAGGAGACATGCTTGTCCAACACCGTAAAGGATTGCGTGAACAATACTCTAAGATTCTCTCTGCAATCGACAAAGGCAAAACTCCTGAACCTGAAGCACCGAATCTCGCCATAACAACTAGGTCGGGAATTAGCACACAAGACCCACCTTTTCTAGCCCCACCATAGCCCACGACCAACAGCTTCAAAGAAAAGGAAACCGAGAAACCTGAGAGCATAGAAAAGAGCCCTACGCAAGAACCCGCTCCCAAGTCATCTATCATTTACCAACCCTCGAAGACATCTAATCCACCTTTCCCGTCCAGGTTAAAGAAGCATAGGAAGGATGACGAGGATGAGAATCTCCTCTCAATCTTTAAACAAATCCACATAAATCTGCCATTTCTTGAAGCTATGATTCACATGCCCAAAGGAGCCAAAGTTTTGAAAGATCTGCTTTCGCATAAGGAGAAACTTAAAAAAGCAGCCTCCTCGGTTAAACTCAGTGAGGAGTGTTCCGCTATTATTCAAAAAAATCTCCCCCAAAAAGAAGGAGACCCATGTATCTTCACATTGCCATATCTCATTGGACCCCTGGCAGTAAAGAACGCTCTAGCTGATTTGGGAGCAAGCATCAATCTAATGCCACATTCTCTCTTCCAGCGATTAGGAATTTCTAAACTTAAACCCACCAAAATGAGTATCCAGCTGGCCGACCGATCGATAAAATACCCCATCGGGGTCTGTGAAAATCTTTTGGTAAAAGTTGGCAAATTCATCTTCCCTGTCGATTTCGTAGTTTTAGAAATGGACAAAGACGAGCTAGTCCCGATTATTTTGGGATGGCCCTTTCTCTCCACGGCAAGAGCCGTGATCGACGTAAACAAAGGGAAATTAAGTTTAAGGGTCGGGAGTAAAACCATCATGTTCAACATCGAGAAGTCCATGAAATCCAAACACTCACGTGACGATTACCTGTATTGTGCTGACCACTCTGCTAAGTTGGTCCAAGAGCAATGGGTCGATACAGTAAATCATGACGGAAAATGGATTGAAGAAGAAGAGGAGGAAGACTCTAGCAAAGCACTCGCTGTCTCCTTCTACCCGAAGGCGGAGCGAGTGGAACCACTTGAATGGAAGGCCCTGAAAAATTGTTTAAAACCATCAAGTGTGGAACCACCCGAACTCGAATTAAAGGAGTTACCCGAACACCTTGAGTACGCTTTCCTCCAAGAAAACAATCAACTCCCAGTAGTCATCTCATCTACACTATCCGCCGACGAAAAAAATAGACTCCTCAAGGTTCTTTGAAATCACAAAGGGGCGATCGCTTGGAGTATCGCTGACATCAAAGGAACCGACTCGTCATTTTGCACCCATAAAATCCTCATGGAAGATGAGTTTAAACCAAGTGTCCAGCCCCAAAGATGAGTTAACCCCAATATCAAAGAAGTTGTAAAAAAAGAAGTCATAAAACTCCTCGATGCCGGGTTAATCTATCCTATCTCCGACAGTCCCTGGGTGAGCCCTGTCCAGGTTGTTCCAAAAAAGGGAGGAATGACCGTGGTGAAGAATGAGAAGGATGAACTTATCCTACAACGAACGGTCACCGGTTGGCGCTTGTGTATCAACTATCATAAGTTGAACAACGCAACCCGAAAAGACCACTTTCCACTTCTGTTCATCGATCAGATGCTCGAACGATTGGCTGGGCACGAATACTACTGTTTCCATGACGGATTTTTGGATACTTTTAGATCCCTATCGCCCTAGAAGATCAAGAGAAAACCACATTCACGTGCCCTTACGGGACATTTGCATACAGACTAATGCCCTTCGGACTATGCAATTACCCGGCCACGTTTCAACGATGCATGACGGAAATATTCCATGAGCTTATCGAGGATAGCATGGAGGTGTTCATGGACGACTTCTCCATTTTTGGCAGCTCTTTCGACCACTGCCTAAATTTTTTAAAAAAGATGCTAAAAAGGTATGAGGAGACGACCTTGTACTAAACTGGGAAAAATGCTATTTCATGGTAAAGGAAGGAATCGTCCTCGGGCACAAGGTCTCAGGTTCTGGAATTGAGGTTGATAAAGCAAAAATCAAGGTAATCTCTAAATTACCGTATCCTACGAATGTGAAAGCCATTAGAAGCTTTCTAGTGCACGCTGATTTTTACAGGAGGTTCATAAAAGTTTTTTTATAAATCGCACGCCCAATGACACAACTCCTAGTAAAGGATGCACCATTTAACTTCTCTGAAGAATGCATCCAAGCATTCGACACATTAAAACGGAATTAACACAAGCACCAACCATGATTAAACCAGATTGGTCTTTACCATTTAAAATCATGTGCGGCGCAAGTGATTACGCTGTCGGGGCAGTATTGGGGAAAAGAATTCTTTAAACACTTCAAACCCATACATTACGCCATCAAAACAATGAACGAAGCACAAAAGAACTACACAACTACCGAGAAGGAGCTTCTGGCTGTTGTGTTTGCATTCGACAAATTCCATTAATACCTGGTCTTGTCTAAGACCATCGTCTTCACGGATCATTCTGCGTTGCGATATATATTCACGAAGCAAGATGCAAAACCACGCCTAATTCGATGGATCTTACTACTTCAGGAATTTGATATCAAAATTCGTGATAAGAAAGGTGCTGAAAATCTTGCAGCCGATCACCTCTCCCGACTTGAAAACCCCAACCTAGGACGGCTGACCAGAGCGGAAATAAAAGATTTATTTCTTGAAGAACAATTGATGGCAATCTCCGACAAGAACAATGAACCATGGTATGTCGACTATGCTAACTATTTAGCCAGCAAAATACTCCCTTTTCGATCTACCCGCCAAGAGAATCAAAAGTTCTTTAGCGATTTAAGATATTACTTTTGGGATGAACCCTTCCTATTCAAACAATGTGCTGACCGGATCATACGAAGATGTGTATCCGGAGATGAAGCAGCACAAATTCTTCGACAGTGTCACATCGGACCATCCGGGGGACATCATGGCATCGCCACTACTGCAAGGAAAGTCTTCGAGGCCGGATTTTACTGGCCACATGTCTTTCGCGACGCACGTAAATTGGTACAAGTCTGCGATGCATGTCAGCGGGGTGGAAACATCTCCTCGAGGGACGAGGTACCTCAAAATTACATCCAAGTCTGTGAAATATTCGACGTGTGGGGGATAGACTTCATGGGACCTTTCCGCTCATCAAACATAAACAAATACATCCTTGTTGCCATCGACTACGTATCTAAGTGGGTAGAGGCTCAAGCCTTTCCCACCAGTGATGCTAGGAATGTAGTAACCTTCCTTAAGAGACTATTCGTACGATTTGGAATACCAAAGGCTCTTTTTAGTGATAGGGGCACTCATTTCTGCAACTACCAAATGGAAAAAGCGATGAAACGTTATGGAGTGGTCCACCGATTCTCTACCGCATATCACCCTCAGACAAACGGTCAAGTCAAAAACATAAATCGTGCACTAAAGCGTATTCTGGAAAAAACCATTGGGAACAACCGGAAGGATTGGTCATACAAGTTAGATGATGCATTATGGGCGTTTAGAACAGCATTCAAAACCCCTTTAGGAACAACCCCATTTAGGATAATCTACGGCAAGGCATGTCATCTCCCCGCCAAACTAGAACACAAAGCATATTGGGTCATAAAAAATTGCAACATGGACCTTACAAAAGCTGGAGAAAATCGGTTCTTATAGATCAACGAGTTAGACGAGATGAGGCTTGACGCCTATGAATCGTCCATCTCGTACAAGGAAAGAACAAAAAGGTGGCACGATAAACGAATCAAAACACCAATCAACTACGAAAAAGGAGATAAGGTACTTCTCTTTAACTCACGATTAAGACTATTTCCTGGGAAACTTAATTCAAGATGGTATGGCCTATTTTCGGTGGGTAAAGACATGAAAAACAGAGCAATTGAGCTCTACGATAAGGAAAGAAGCGAATTTATTATGAATAAGCAACGTGTGAAGCCTTACCAAAATGATTTACTGAACACTAACAAGGATGACGATGTAATTCTAGATGACGAAGGAGAAGTCACGTAAGGACGAGTGACTTCGAGTCTAGCTACAAGACTCATTAATAAAGAAAATCGCTTATTCGGAGGCAACCCAATTTATTTTTCCTGCATATTAGGAGTGTCATGTGTGTTTTATTCTTCATAGTTTATTTTATTATGTTTGAATTATTTTGTAATCATGCTTTGTATTGTTTTTAGCCTCGTCTTAATTTCAATCAAAGGTATTTTGCAAACAATAAGTGTAGGGGAATTTATCTTGATTTTGAGCCATATTCAAAAATGTTCAATGAATTGTGTAGATTAATTCGCATCAGTATCGAGTCATATGATTAAATTGTTAAATCTCAGGTTTTGTACAGCCATTTATACAGGAACTAACATATGGAATCAAGTGCAGGAAAATTTTCATTTAAAAACAAAATTTTCGTTTTCACAGACGGTGGAGATGGCGTCACGATTAACAAGTGACGCCGTCACCACGACAACTGTGACGGGGTCACAAAAACCCCGACGGCGTCAAACGCCCAGGTCCAGAAAACTTAAAAGTTTTTAATTAGTTTTTGAAAATAAAACTTGCGCAACATTTAATATATGTATCCTTCTGTATAAACCTATAAAACCTGATTAGCTTAACAATTCTTTCATCCTATCTATCGAGTCAAACCCTAAATTCATATTGTATATTGTTAAATCGCACATTTTATGCTTGGTATAGTTTTCTTTGTCTTTGATTACAAGTTATATTTGATGAGAAGAAGCTTGGAAGTTCTTAGGAAGTTTTATTGGAGTTCGTTTAGCACATGTAGTAGAGGATTTTAGAGGCCTAATACCAATATTGTATGTATTCCAATCATGTTTTTTAATCAAGTAAGGTTTACTTTAATCATTCAATATATCTATGTGTTATTTGATTATTATTCTTGCTTTATCTTTAACAAGTTGGCTAAACCTATTATTGTGTTAATTTCTGACCTGTATGAAACTAGAATGTTAGGAATCTTAGTGATGTTTGCTTCTTGTGATGCGATGTGCCCGTTAGGTCTTAGAAAACCAGCTTTATTGTCTATAATCATTGTGTTGAATGTCAAGGAAACGTGATTGTGTAGAAGGATTACATTGTGGTAACAGTTTATACCAACCTTGCCCCACTAATATGGGTTACTACACTTTTAATGTATCTTTTACAGCCCATCGTAATACTCCTAGGGGGCCGTGAAATAGCTTCATACTACCATTGCATGTGCGTGCTCTAGCCGGCATACTATAGTAGACGGCGGGTATGTGTAATTCGTTCATGCTTTTAGGAATAGTTACAATGCATCATCCACACGGGTGACAAGGCAAACCACCACAAGTGAGAACGATCTAGGGGTAGATCTATAGGAATTCGGGTTTCTATTATTGATACCTAAGATAGTTTATACCTTTAGCTTTCTCGAGTTAAGGAGTGAGAAGTTATATGTATCTATTCCATCGTTACGGATGTGTGCGTGTGGTCTTTGTCGCCTTTTCTGGAGCATTAAGATCGGTTTAAACTATATGAGTGTACCGGTAGTATATTAAATTCTATAACTTGTTATTGTGATGCATCCCGAGACTGCATAGTAAGTATTAAGATTTGCTTGATAAGAGGCACTAGGATTAACCCATGTTTTAAACTTGTAATTGTTATGATGGTCACATCGATCATATAATTATCCCACACCCTTGCCATGCACTCATTTTTATTGTAGGACACCTTTAGTATACCCCTTCGAGCCTATCCTTTTTCATGGTTCTTTTAATCTTCTGGTGGATTTCAGATTATTAATGAAGAGCATTGTTAACCCTTAAACCAATCGTTACACCCAAATCACCTTAGCCTACCTTGTATGTACTCGCTTTTAGTACATTATTGCTTTAAACCAAGTTAATTATGTGAGTACACAGTTGCTAAGTCCGTATCCTTGTAAATATAGTTTTGGGATGATTAGGATTCATGGTTGTATTTATTTCGCGGAATAATGGGGAAGAAAAGTTAAGTCAATACCCCTATACGTTTGTTAGATGATCTCCATGTTATTTTGATCCACCTCAAATCAGGTCATAGAATAGTTGCTTGTAAAGTATGTAAAAGCTCAAGTGTAGGGGTACGTGTTATGAACCCCATGTTATGATGTATTATGTTTGAAAAAAAAGAAGAAAAGAAAAAGAAAGAGATTGATGTAGAGTTGTGTAAAGTTCGTATATCTTCGTCCGAGTCTTGGTTTTGCAACCAAACCAATGTGTATTCGTGTAAATAATTAGCTAACCCTTCCACGCAAAATTCACCCAAAGCCACCCAAATGTATCATATCCGTTTTCTTTTCCATTATATATTATCTTACACCTACACCCCACAACCCTTTAAAAGACCTCTTAGATAGTAATGAATAATGCTTGCGCTTAGCGGTGAATGTTTGATCATTTACCAAGCCTATGGTAATTTATATACTATGACAGGTAATGAGTGTTGATTTTTTATTTCCCCCATTATGTTATAATTTATTATACAACCAAGTGAAAGAGAGAATCCTAAACACTTATATGAGGTGCTAATATATACTTTCCGTGCTTTTAATTACGAGGTCTAGAAGGTTGTGATGTAAAATACTTTTAAAGAGCAGGTTAAATGACCCTAATACTGCTATTGTCTAGGTAGAAAAGCCCATTAGCTTGAGGACAAGCAAATCCCAAGTGTAGGGGTATTTGATGAGGTGTCATATTATACAATTTTTTTGGGTCATTTAACCCTATAAATCGTACATTTATGCCCAAAATAGGTACTTAATCGTTCCTTTTTAGGTATTTAACATTTGGAGGAAATACACGTGATTTAGGCTCATTTGTAAAAGAAACGGACAAGACAACGGACCTACACCAAAATCTCTTGAAGATTATGCTTACAGAGCGTGGAGACGACATCACAAGCATAAAGCGATGCCGTCATGATTTACGAAGCGACGACGTTAGTACATTGGTGACGCCATCAGAACATAGATGACCTAAAGGAACTCTAGAAGATTCGGTGTCACGAGATTAAGAATACCATTTAACGTGTGCGTGAAGTACCAGATATTGTTTTAATCATAACTCCTTCCTATGAACTCATATTTTGACGATTCAATAGCCCACGCGTTCAGAACGAGAAAATCTACAACCATGAGAAAAATGTTATGGTGACGGCGTCACATGTTATTGGTGACGCCATCGTGAAGGTCGGTTTAGGTTTTGCCTATAAATACAACCTCATAACTTCATTTTTATCAAGCCCTCAACCTTAAGTCCGATTCTAGGGTTTGGGTAGGTGTTTTTTTAGCAACTTAGAAGACCTAATTCAATCTATAAACATCTTGTAATGGTTTGATTATCATATCTATCTTAATTCATGTCTTCAATTCCTTTTGTTGATTATGATTTCTCTTGCTTGAGTATGCTTGGCTAATTCATCTAGTATTTATTTGGGAATGCATGAACCTTGTCATTAATTGATTAGATCTTGTTGTTTGTGACA